>JAAGAY010147753.1:22347-37777 GCA_011801015.1 Ardeotis arabs
AGTATCTTTTCTTTTTTTTTTTTTTTTTTCTTTTTCTTCCTTTAGACCCAGTGAAACACATGGGTGTTGGGAGCCTTTAATAACCGTTCGCAGAGCCTGTTCTTGATTTCTTGTGAGAATTGCCAACGATTTTGATGTCAGAGCTGCGAGCGACGATTGCAGTGTTAAATTTCTCGAGTCAGACCGGTTGAAAAGGAAGGTCAAAAGCAATAACGTCCAGGTTCCTCTGGGCGGGCGGGGGCGGAGGATAATGTGCGATCGCAGCGTTTTACCCAGACCTATCACCCAAGAAAAAGTTTGGCTGTCACAAAACTAATAAAGACTGAGCCTCCGGAGAGATGGTTTCAATGATGCAGGTGTAGGAATCGGGGAATGTATTTACATCCAAGCCAGCTTAATAGCGTGGGATTTATGCTGAAGTGGTCCTTAATGCAATGCAAATTGAATGCCCCGTCTCGCTTGAAACGAGGGAAAGGTTAGAAGGAAAGATCTTTTTTTATAGCTTTGGGGGGGGAAAGTGTTTGGCTTTTTTTTAGGGAACGTGAAGGACAGCAAGATGGATTTCTTCAGGCGCTTGCCACGTTAAACGAGAGCTTTAGGTACGTGTGTCGGCTGCGGAGCCAGCCTTCCAAGCTGGTTCTCTGCTCAGGGGTTTGAACGGATTTGGACAGGGTTTCTGCCGTCTGTCTGGCAACGTGGACTTAAAATTAACTTAGTCAAAAAGCAGATAAAGCTTGGGTTTTTTTTGTTTCAACTGTGACATTAAAAATAAGTCCTTAAAGAAAGCAGCCATGCCTGTATGGCCTCTTGGCCTCTTGTCATCCTTTCCCTGCCTCTCTCCTACCCCGTAAAACATCTACGATGTGTTTATAAGTTCGCGCTCTGTGCCGCTTATCAAAGAAGACTTGTTCATAAACGTCTGGATAGACAGTTCTGTGGGAATCAAACTTTCTTGGCATAAAACGAGCCGCTTTTTCCAGATAATGTAATGCTATACCAGGCTCTTCAAAGTCAGAGTGTGCTATTTGTTGTTATTTTATGATCTATAAAAAACACCAGTGCTGAACCTTCATTATTGAGAGTGACACTGTACCCAAATCAGCAGAGAAGACAGGGAAGGCACCAAGCAAAGCTCCCGTTCCCAGAAACAGTCGCCAGCAAGGTGCTGAGGGATGCTCAGGGCTTTGCTTTCTCCTCTCCGTGGGCAGCAAGCACCGGGGCAGATCACAAACAGGCACGTCTCATTTTTTGGGTGGGATTTGCCAGCTGCAAGTTGGAAGTTCTTGAAGCAGACTTGGATGTAACATTTCAGCAGTTGGCTTGAAGACACACACACACATGCGCATGCCTCAGAATATTTTTTTAATGGGCTGAAATCGGTATTTACTGCCATACCAAGGAACCAGCAAGCTGCCAACACATGATTGTGTTTGTTTTCTGAATATGCTCAATATTCAGAAAGAGCGCCGAGCCCGCAAAACCGTACAGCTCACCCAAAGAACGGCTGCTTCCCAAATCTCAAGGTTTCCAGCTGACTCGGATTTGGGGGTGACAGATGGGGATCGCATCGGTCAAGTCCATCTCCAAAAGGCTCTGGCTGCTCCCTGGTTGGGGAGGGACTGCCCTGCTGCCAGAGCACCCCGGGTCGGACCTGAAAGAGAAACCATGCCTGTGCACCCCATGAAAAGGAGACGTCACCCTCAGCATATGCTCGTTATTTCCTCGTCCTATTTATAAGGACCATCCAATAATCTGCACTAATTATAGCAGTGGGGACTGGAAGAGATTTCCTTGCTGACTGAGTCTAGACCTCACCTATCACAGGAAAATTCCCTCTGCGCGTGCTTTTATGAACCCTCCTAGTATGCTTTGGGAGCATTTAGGATGTTCTCCTCAGTGACTGGATGTTTCCAGAGGCAGCCCGAGCTGGGTTGATGCTTGGAAAGACAGCAGTGGGTGAGTATCTTGAGGTGGAGATCTTGTGTACATTGCTGGTGGGTTTGGGGTTCCACAAAGAGTGGTGGAGCGGACCTGGTGTTCAACTGGAAGATGCCTCCAAGGCAGAAGGGACAGATCAGCATTGCCACCTTTAACGTGACTGCCAAGGGGCTGAAAGAGAAGAGCTGAAGCGTTGCTGCTGTTACTGGTGCCATTAAACAAGGGTATCCTCAGTCCTGGAATATCCCTTACTGGTGTACATTTACAAAAATAAAACCAGGATCTTGTTCCTGGAGCAGGGGATGCCAAGGAGGAAGGTGCAACTGGCTCCTCTGCGGGGCTGCTCAGTGCGAAGCTGGAACGCGAGACACCTTGTCGGAACCTGCACACTCTAATTGAGAACACGTTAAATCTCAGCGGCCAGCGCTCCGTGGCCACGCAGCCATTCGAATGGTAAATCAATAGTCTGATAGAAGCAGACCAGAAATCTTTTGACACTTATTCAAGAGGGACTTGTCAAAACACGATGTATTTATGACCGAGTTCCTGCCTGCCTGCTCAAAGGCACTTGAACCCCTGCCAGATCCTAAACGGGCTCACATTCCCAGGAGTTATACTCAGCACAATAAGTGGATATTTCACAGTAAATATTGCCTTGTCAGAAAGCTGGCATAAGCACCCAGTTCACAAGCAACAATTGGCCGCTTTGTATGGGTGTATGTGTATGGGTACTGCGAGGGCTCGTCTCTCCGGCGGCGGCCGTGCTCCTGAGCAGAAATTCCTGCCGGGCTCCCGCCGGCGTTAGCGTTGGGAATTAAAAACGCCGTAAAGAAAAGCGCGGCTCATTGAGTCTCAGCTGCCTCCATCTGAACAGTCAGCAGAAGGGACTGGAGTGTCTCGATGATGAATCACAAACACAAAAGCCGGCTGCTGGCTGTCGGTGGGTATCCGCTCTTCTCCGAGGAAACCAATTCATCAGCGTTAGCTGTGATTCATAACAGTTATTTGAAGCAAATAGGCTTATTTAGTACACGGCACCCCGCGCTCGCGTGAAGTTACCAACCAGGACTGTTAATTATTCTCTGTCCTCTCGCGGCTCTGCAGTGTGTCCAGGGTTTCGGCGGCCCAGGCTGTCACGCGCGTGCAGCGCCCGTGGCGTGGGCTCCGTACCGAGAGGAGAGGGATGCTCGCGAGGGCAGGGATGCGCCATGCGCCGGGATCGCACGGTGCTCGGGGCGCTGCAGCTCCAAGCCGCGTCTGGGGGCTTTGCGATGGGAAACCAGCCAAGATGGGGATGAAGAGGGGGAAATGAAATGGTTTATTGGATTTGTTGTTGGTGTGACTGGTGTTTGTCATTGCCGAGGATGGCTGATGGTGCACCAGAGAGCACGGGCTTTAAGGGGGGGGGGTGTCTTATATCACCTGTATTTACACAGATCATTAATCCCCTGGAAGCCGAGGTGCAAATCTTGGGTGGAGAACCATCTTCTAGATGCCCAAAACCCTTCCAGGCAGACTCAGACCTGCAGGAGTTATTTGCATTTCCATGTGAACCCCAGCTGGGAGGTTGTTCTGGAGGAGTAAATTGGGTACAGTGGGAAGGGTGTCCATGATGAACCCCAAACCTCAAAGCTGATAAACCCTGGGGAGAGGGAATAGATTTGGGACTTGGAGAAGGGCTGCCCCGGGTGACCTCAGGAGAATGGGGTGTGGTGTGAACCCCAGATGCCCTGGTCTCATGGCAGGTGAGCCAGACTAAAGACCAGTCTTAACCTAGAGGTAAATTACATCTGTGGGAACCTTTTCTTTCCATCTTACATCTGAAAATTGGATCTTAACTTTTTTTTGAAAGGCTTTGCTAGGTTTGGAGCACTGAACCCTCCTGCTGCCCAGGGACTGGGGGTCGGGATGGAGGTGACGAGCAGTAAGATTAAAACCCGGCAGAGCAGCGTGAGTGCCGGTGCTCCCGGGAACGGTGGGGAGATCCCGTGTCCTGCTGGCATGCCGTGCCCTGAAACTCAGCGTAGGCTGAGAACTTCTGCATTTCTGCACTGCTCCTCCAAGCTGGACCAGCACCGTCTTGGACCCTTGAGCAGATGGAGCTTCGGAAGCATTGCACTTACCTCAACCTGCCTTAGTTAATTGCTCTGTAATTGCACATAGACTTCTCCTTACACTTCCCACCTTTCCCTGGGAAACGCATTCCAAATTTGTATTCCTGTCACTGTTTTATTTTGTGCAGGAATCTTTTATTTTTTCTTCTCCGACTCCTGCGTACTTTGCTTGTGGCTTTAATTCCTGAACTTCTCTTTGAGGAGTTCTTGTCGAGGGAAATATTTATGTTTCATAGGACTTGAGGAAAAAAAGGCAAAGCAGGCAGGGAATCTAGGATACATAATTACTGTCAGATCCTATCCACAGTTCTTGTTCGGAAAGCGTGTTGTGAAACACCCAGGTTTAAAAGCTTCAGATCCTTCTAATCTGTGTTCTGTGGTGGAGGGGGGGAAAAATGTGCGTAACATCTGGTCTCTATCATGCAAGAGGTACTTTGAAATTTGTGGGCTAGTGCCAATTTCTGTCCTCCTGTCTTTTTGTGCGGATTGCACGGATCGGATCCGCTGTTCGTACCGGCGGGTCGCTGATCTGTGCTGCGCTGAGGCGTGCCACCTCTGCTCTTCCCTCCATCACACAGAGAGAGAGTGCTTGACCACTGCTTTTGGAAACGGAAAAGCGGCTCCAGGTTTTTAATACCAGTCTCTTTCCAGGAATAAAAAGACGTTTACTTCATTTTGCTGTCCTGCTCCTGTTGCCCTGAACATCCTCTTAAGTTTCCTGTTCATTCCTCTCTTGCCCATTAGCAATGCTTTATTAGTCCCCCACCTTCCCCAGTTCCTACTGGGTAATCATTCTGGTTTTATGTGCAGTTTGTCGTGGGAGTTGTCAATGAATAATTATGCCTCATTAACTCCACTTGGTATCGTTGCTAATTCACACCTATGGAGTATTTTCCAAGCAGCTGATCGCGGTTGTCTCTTAATTGCTGAAGTCCATCAGCTCTGTTACGCTGAAGCTGTGCTAAGGATTTGCACCCTCTAAAGTGTTTCCCTCCAGTGCGAAACGTAACAGAGAATCTGAATGCAGCAGCTTTATCAGATCTTATTTCTTCCCAATTTAAGCAAATTATTTGCTTCTGGCTCTGTGGAAGACTACAAAGTGCATATTAAGATGTAAAAAACACAAGGCTAGAAAGACTGTGAAAGTGTAGGTCGTGTTCCCAATGGATTAACGGGACAGTTTGTGTGGATAGGTGATGCTGAGTGGTTGGCTGAGGCTGAAAACCAAACGATGTCCCCCTCTCGCCCGTTCCGGTGGGTCGCAGCCAGTAGCCTGTGCATGGTCCGAGATCTGGCTGGGTCAAATATGTTTTGGTAGGCTCTGACCTGGGATGAGGATCTGCAGCCAGGCTAGGCTCTGTGGGAGCGTCCTCTGGGATGCTTCCCGAAGGATTTCACCTGCGAGGGAGCTGGTGAGACCTGCTTGAGCCAGTGCAGTGAGGTGCTGCTCAAGCTCACTTCAGATAACAAATGGTTTCAGCTGAGCATAAAAGAAAAAAAAATACTGTTGGTGGCAACTCTTATTTCCCTGGAAAAAAATCCTGGAGCCCTGGCAGGGAAACAGTTTCTGCGCAGGCACAGAAAACATGACACTATTTGCAAAAGCGATGTCTAATATCCTTTTCCAGCTTGGAAAGAGGAGTTTATTTTAATACATCCTTTTTTAATTGCCATGAGCTGGGCTTGTAAATATTGTAAGTGATTGAGTAATAGTCATCTGTGAGCGGACCAAATGAGGGACATTTTTTCCACTCTCGGAGCCCTAACGTGTTGCCGCAGCCCGGAGAGGGGAATAGCACGGGGCAGATACTGAACCGAAGGAAAAGCCTCTGATTTTACAGACTGTTGAACCCCGGGGGTGCCTGCGTGCGCGATGCCGGCTGCGCGAGGAGCTCATGTGTTGGAGTTGCTCGGGGAGGTGAAGGGGTGGACCACAGGGATCCAGTCCCTTTTCAGTAAAACATTTCTGCCTCTCGTCTAAGAAAGGGGAGAGAAAAGGGAGAGTTCTCCCTAAGAAAGGGAAAACTGGGAAGAATTTGTTTCCTCTAGCAGGCGTCTGACAGCCATGCTGCCTTACTGCTGTCATTCCGTCGAGAGAGAGAAAATCTGCTGTGCTGGTTTTCTGGCTCAGCGTGGGGTGTCTGAACTAAAAAGTATTTGTGAAGTTTTATAAGATCATGTTAGTCATGAACTTCCGCGTAGCAACCGGTCTGGTTTGGGGCAGGCCGGAGCAGACGAGCTGGCGTGCTGCACGGTCAGGCTGAGCGCTGTTGGGCTCCGTAACGCTGATTGATCTTCGTTTTCCCAAGTCAGGTATGCACACGAAAGCCCTGCTTTTGCTCTGCAAATAGTTTTGTCTGAAAGCAGGAGTGGTTTGTATTGGAAACAATATCCTGATGCAATTTGAATTTCCTTCCGAATAATCCTTTGCCCCCGTGGGATGGCACAGAGGGAATCTAGAAAAGCTTAACTGGCCTTGCCGTGAGTTAAACACATCCCTTCATCTTTGCAAGGCAGACGTTTCGGCAGGAAGATGCTCTGCAGGCACTGTTAAAAAAAAATTAATTTGAAGAGTCAGGAAGAGAAAGAGCTGCTCTGCCAGCGTGGGGTTTGAGGCGACGTCGCTGTTTGGGTCACTGGCGTGCAGGGATCTGTGAGGGGCTTGCACAGGGTGAGCGGGGGGATCGGTCTCAGCTGGGAGGAGGAGCGCGATGCAGAGGAAGAGTTTAATTGTAAAAGATGAAGGCAGCAACCTTAACGTCGTTTCATCTCTTCCAGGGATGCTGGTGGTGATTGTGCTGCTGCTGATTGCCATTGCTGTGGTCGCTGTCTGGCCGACGCACTGATGCGGATACGGGGCCGGCGGGAGCGGCTGCTCCACAGCGGAGCGCGGAGGACTCCGGAGAAGAAACCGACTTTGTGCAAAGGCCTTCTGTCTTTTAAATAAACTCCACAGTATTAGAGTGAAGCTGTGTCCAGCAGACATCCGTTCTTCCTTCGGTGGACAGCTGAGGAGCGCTGCGGGATTTGAAGGGTTTGAACTTGAGAAGGACTCCCTTCCCACCTTCCCTTGGCGTTCGGGAGGCTGCAGCTGGCTGTGCAATCGGTGCACGTCTCGGTGCATCCGCGTCTGAGCCCGCGCCGCTGTCGGGGTGCTGCCTGCCCGGCCCGGTGCCGCTTCCGCTGAGCCATCAGTCATCCCGAGGGCCTAAAATACTGATACGGAGCGGGGGTTTGGGAGCACGGGGGTGGAGCTCCTCTGCTTTCTGATACCTTCCTTTGCAATGAAAATGCTTTTGGCGCCTGAGGCGCAGGACCCCCATGAGGTGCACGGAAACGCTGGCGAGCGAGTCAGCGCTGGGCCCTTGGCGGGGAGAGTTATCGGTGTTGATCTCTGTGGACAGAAACGTAAACAGCAGGAGGTTTGGAACCAGGTGCCGGAGAGCGGAAAGCCGTGCCCAACGTGTGCTCATGAGGAAGGCGTGCTCTCCGTGTGCTCTGCCGGGCTGACCGCAGGAGATGCGCTGGCACTAACGTCCTAATCTTGGTGATCAAGGTCTGCCTCTTTCTTTTATAACTTTTCACACGCTGTTAAAACTGAGAGGAAGGATTAGCTATGTAAAAACTAATGAAAAAGAAGTATTGAGTGTTCGCTTCTGGCCAAGAAAATCATTATTTTGTTATACACGCCAGTTTGATTTCAGAATTGATAGAGCAAGCAATAAATATTGAATAAAAGCTGATCCATTTATATACAGTTTATGTGCCTGGGGTTTTATTGTTTCCTACCATCTTGTGTTGCACTAATTTGTCCAACGCTTCCATTTCCCAAGAGCTGAATTTGGAAAAGGGAAAAAGCGGTTGTGGTTGGACTTCATGTGGATGATGACATGCGTTTCCTGGCGGATCTGTAAGACTTGCCAGCCCACGCTGGTCCTCTCCTGCGGTGATGGAGTATCTCCTTTCACAGCTCTCGGCTGGCTCTTGGCACTCCTTTCCCTCTCCCTTCCACCTGCACGGCGGGGCATGAGCACCGGTCTGGGAGGTGAGAAACCTGGGTGTCTTGATGCTGCGTCCCCTCTTGAGTGACACGAAGCCATTTTGCTCTTCTGGGCTCAATTTCCCCATCCATCAGTTGGGACTTGGCCACTGGCCTCTTCGTTAAGTGCTTGGTGAGCTGCAGATCGGAGCGCAAAATCGCTCTTCTCCTCGCAGCATGCAAGCGTTGGCTGGAGCTGAGGCTTTGACCCAGTTGCTCCAAGATCTGAGGTGGGAACGACAGAGGTTTTGATGGGAGAGGGTGGGGTTTTGCAGGAAGCAGAGGCGGGGAGCTGTTTGGTACCCCACTGGATGCCTCTTGTCTGGTGTTTGCCAAAGGTGGGAAATGCAGCCTTGGGCTTTGTGGTGGGAAAAAAAAAAAAATCGATAGTTTTATGTTCTTGTGGTTTTCAAGAGGGCACGACAGGGGTTTGCTTGGTTTATTGCTTGACCTCAGAGCAGAAACGGAGCTTTAAGCAAGGCTGCTCCAGCTGGAAGCAAATAACGGGCGGCTTTGGAGAAGTGTTCAAAACTCGTGCGTTCCCGCAGTTTGTGTGTGGAGGGAGCAGCGCTGGAAATGCTCCTGGAGTTGTTTCTCTGCAGCAGCCCATGTCCGAGCCCTGCGGCGGGGTTTTGCTCCCGGCTCCGGTGCAGCCCCACGGATCTTCGGTGACGGCAGAGAATGACGTGGTTTGCTGAGATGAGACTTGAGTTTCTCATTAAAACTGTCGTTTACGGAGGGAATTAAGGTTTTGTTTGAATTCCCAGGATGCGCGGGATGGATGTGTAATTCATCCTGGTCAATGGGACACAGCGACTTTGTTCTGACAGGCTTTGAAAGGATGTTTTCTGACCGGTTGGGTCCTCAAACACATTTTTTCTGTTAGTGCCCAGGCAAGGTGGAAACGCGAGGCTTTGCTCTGCTGAAATGTTTGACAAAGGGCCTCTCAGCCTTGCCCTTTAGGTAACATTTAACGTGTCGTGTGGGTGAGGAGTTTTATTAAAAAGAGGTGGATTTGGCAGAGTTCTGTTGTGTCATGGAAAGCTTTTCCGTCTCCCTGCCCCACCGAAGAAAAAGAGAAGGTTAAAATACCAGAGCTGCTGGTTTCTGGCTCTGAGCACGCGGGGCCGGAGAGCCCAGGGTGCCGGAGACGGCTGCGTTCCCGCGCTGCCCAGTGGGACCAGCCTGAGAGCGAATGCTCTGGGTTTGGGGGGGAATGGCTTTTTCCCCTCTTTTCAGAGCCGCCCCGTCTTCTTCAGAGAACCATCTGCCTGCCCGGAGGACGCGGAGCCCGGGCGATCTGGGAAACCCATTTGCTTCTCCGCGGAGCCGCAGGCGACAGCCCAAGCGCAGAGGTGCTGGCGCTTGTGACCCATTTGTCTCCGCAATAAAGATCTGAGATTTCTGACCTCCGCGATGTTTTCAAATCCATAAATTACCGGCGACGCTGAGGGCGTGGGTCAGGCGTGCTGACCCCTCAGCGCTTTGCAGGACCTTTTGCCGGTGTTTTTCTCTCTGGAAGTGTTTTGCTGCCTCAGTTCTCCCCGCCTCCAGCTCTCCAGCCAGCCTGGAGCACCAGCCCTTGCCTGGTCTCCATCCCAGCGCCTGGCACCGCCGATGCCCCATGGGAGACAGGTGATGGAGCCCAGCCCCCCTGCGGCGGATGGGCAGAAAGGGACGGCGCTGGCGAACTGTGGGTGGGGGCAGAAAACGGGTCTGGAGTGGGGTTGGCAGCTCCCCTGACCCCAGGCTCTGGCTGTCACGCATCCCCATGCCTAGCCACCCCCTCTGCGTGGGGTCTCGCAGTTTTCGGTATGCCCTGGCACAGAGGTGCCAGTGGGGACCCCCCATCCCAGCCACCGTGAGCCCACAGTGGCCCTGCTGTCCCCAGGGGTGCGTGGCCGCTGGTGGGGTGCGTTACTGGGAGGATGCTGATGGGGAGCACTGCTGGGAGGATGCTGGTGGGACACGCAGCTGGGGCTGACAGTCAGAAACAGCCGTGCACCACGCTGGACCCTGCCAAGGGGACATCAGCAGAGACTATGGAGGTGGAGGGGACACCATCACCGCCCTGCCCAGGTCCCCGGCCCTCGGGTCACCGGCCCGCAGCGGGGAGGAAGCAGAGATCCTTGGAGGTTTTGACAGTTTACAAGAGTTTATTCAACTGGTTTCTGACTTTAGTTCTACCGAGTGGGTGCTGAACAGTTACAAGCTCCTTCGGGTTCAATTACAGCCAATCTAACGAAACGAACGAACGAAGAGGAAAAAAAAAAAAAAAGAAAGAACTTGGAAAAACAATAAGAAAATCCACAACTTTTTCACGTGTCATTAAATATATTCATATATAATAACCATAATATATTAGTATGCATTGTAAAGAAACATCGCCCAAAGCAGAATGCAATGGTCATAACTAAACAACATTTACAGTTCAAGATATTAACAGAAATGATAAAAAAAAAAACAAACAACCAACCCCAAAACGAACACAGGTTTTGTGAGGGGAGAGGAGGCAGGTGTGCGGGGAGAGGGCGCGGACACGACAGAACGAACAGAAACGAGACGGAACGACTTCTGTGGGGTGCGACCGTCGAGTGGTGATTGTTTTGGCTTTTCAGCTGCTCCCCAGGGCCCCCTCCCTGCCCCCCCCTCCACCCCCTGAGGAGCTGGGGTGATGGGTGGGCGCTCAGCTTCCTCGCTGGTTGTGATGCGGGTGGTACCCCAGCAGACCTGATGTTTGGGGGTGACACCTTGTCCCTCTTTGGGTGACAGGCCGGGTGTCACCCCCCAGGAGATGTCCTGGAGCAGGGGTGGCCGCAGGGAAGGGTTGCATCCCCCAACACCCCGAAAACAGGGCAGCTCTGCCTTCCCTGGAAGATGGGGGGCTGTGTACCGGTTACACCAGCAGCTCCTGCCAGTCAAGGTTACTGGGAGCACGTGAGGGGCACTGGGGGACCATGGACGGAACGATGTGGCTTCTCCAGTCTGGTTGGAAAGCGCAAAACTCCAGCAGGGATCACAGGACGGGGTCCTGGTGGGACAAGGGTGGGGGACGTTGCCTCTGCGGATCACTGGCTGCGGTGGGCTCCCAGTTGTTTCCCATCTTGTGCAAACTGTTTCCTTCTGATTTCCCGGTTGGGTGGGTGCCTGGAGGGGTCCGGCTGTGGGATGGAGTGGGTGCTGTTTCTTCTGCAGCCTCCCAAACTGGTGGGATCGGGCAAGGGGCTGGGTGTGGGGATGTCAAGGCTGTGCTGAGAGGACAACTGTGCTTGTTGGGAAATGGGAGTGAGCACCGGGTGTCCGGGTGGGCTCGGTGGGCAGCTCCCAAGTCCCCACATCCCCTGGCCTTGCCTTCCTGCTCTCCAAGTGCAGAACTGGTTTTGGGTTGAATCTGGCTGCTTTTAGGCCTTTCAGAGGTCTCCCGTGGCTCAAGGGCATCCCAGATAACTGAGGACAAGCTGTCCTTGGCCGGTCTGGGGTGTCCCTGAATGCAGGAGAGCACTGAAGCCCCATTTTGGGGCATTAAGCCTCCATTTAGCCTCTTGAGATCAGATTTTATCCTTCAAAACCTCGTGGATTGGGTTCCCCTGGCTGCAAAACCATCGGGTCTCCTTGAGCTCTGAAGTGGGGAAACCAAATCCGCTCTGGGTAAGGGGAGAAAACAGGGAATGGGAGGGGATTGCTTGATGTCCAGGGTGGGATTTCTCTCCTAATACCCAAATTAATTTCGGAGGGGCCCTGTGGCTGCAGGGGGAGGCTCGGCAGAGCTCGGTCCCTCCGGGTGCTGTCTCCAGCCCGGCGCTGGCCCTTCCCAGGGAGCCCTCCGCTTTACACCCATTTACATGGCTGCCGCGCTTTATGGCGGTTTATGTCATTATATAAATATTGTCCATTGCTATAAAACAAGGCAAAACCGCTGGAAAATGTCATAAAAGAGATGTTTCCAAGTTTCCTAAAAGGAAAAATAGCAGGGAGGTTTTGCTTTTCGTAGCAACTAATGTTTGCTTCTCCTCCAGGTACCCCTGCTGCCCTCCCTGCCTTTCCGCCCTGGCTGCTGCGGGGCTGCGTGGACAGGGTGAGCTCAGGTACCCCCCTGCTCACGGGACGATGGGGCAGGGGAGCAGCCTGGGTGCCAAACAGCTCCACAGCCGGTGCTGCCCCAAGGGTGCCCCGAGGAAAGATGCTCCAGCCCTCAGGCTGGGGCGTGGGGCGTGAGAGGGAGGTGAGGCAGCTGCTACCTTGCTTGGTGCGTTAGTGGTTAGAGTGGGAATTTTAATTTTGCTGGTTTTCACCCCCAGCAGAGGGAGGAGAGCAATTTGGGGAGCTCCAGGTGGGTCACACCTTGCACATCCAGTCCCTGGCCGACATCCCTTCCCCTGGGGCAGGTTTCTGCCCTGTGTTGGCTGTACCTTGGCCAACCCTTAGACCGCTGCCCATGGGGACAGTCCCTTGGCACTCGCTGTCCCACCTCCATTGTCTCCCAAGGGGGCTGGCGTCACCTTATGCAGCGATGCCGGGGAGCTCCAGCTCCAGAGGGAGCGAGGGCAGAGCTGGGGTGGGTTTGGGAGAGCTGGCTGAGTTTGGGAGGGAAACCACTGCCAGGCAGGACCTCAGTGTCATCTGTGTGGATTTTCTATCAACCGAGGCTTCATCATTCTGCTGACGGCGGCAGAGAGGACCAAGGAGGGCTCAGGGGTGGCTGCAGTGGAGACTTGGGGACTGTAAAGGGTGAGATCTTCCAGGGGGCTTAAGGAAACTGGATGCCAACTTATTTTTTTTGCCAGGTCTGGGTGCTTCCCTGGGGATCCTGGTCATTACCTCCTCGACTGTGAACCGGTGGCTGGGAGGGGACCAGGGCATCCTTCGGCGTGGTGGGGGGCAGTGCTCCTCGGGGCGTGGGGGCCAGGAGTCGCTCCCCAAGTTACGCCCATGTGGAAGGTGCCCACAACCAGGGTCTCCTCTTCGCTGTGCCCAACCTGGGCTTGGAGCATTCTAGCCGCTGGAGACCTCAGCTGCCCCTGGGTGCTGGACACAGGTGATGGTCAGAACTGTAGGGTGCCAAAAGCCTTCAGACAACCCACGTTAGTTACTCCTCGGATCTGTCCTCAGCGCCACGTCTTTGTTTAGTTTCCTCTACGATAATGTCTTGTTCAACCTAAGCTGAGAATACGTGTTTTTGGGGGTGAGGGGGTTAATTTCCAGTGTTGCCATTGATTAGTTTCTTACAGGTTGGATGTTCCTGTGCTGTGCTTTGGGAGCGGCAGATGTTAGCAGCTGGAAGGAAGTTTGGTGTCTCTGACCTCTTCAGCCAACGGGGGCAAAACGAAGCTGGGGGGCACCGGCTGCCGCAGGCCTGCACCCACCCTCCTCTTGGTTTATATCTGTGTGTGATTTTTTTGTTGTTGTTGTTGTTGTGTTTGGTTTTGTTGTCTCCCGAAATACGAGGTGCAAACCTGGCAGCCCCACAGCCCTGATCACCGGCCATCCTGTCCTCTCCCATCCCCCCTGCCCGCCCCGCCAGCGCCGCTTTCCTCCCGCGGTCCCCGTCGCCGGTCCCTGCCCGCCCCAGCTCGACACAAAGCAGCATGCACAGTCAGTCTCTCCCTCCCACGCGCTCCGTTGCCTTCTCCTCCTTTAGGCTTTCTTACACTTCCCCTTCTTCTCCCGCTGCTGGAACTTCCTGAGCCGCCGAGCCCACGTATCCCGCCACTGGATCACCAGGCTGGTTTTGTCTGCAATGATGCCGCTCTGGTCGGGAGAGTCCTCGTTGTTGCCCAGCAGCAAATACTTCTTCATGGGCTTGATTTTGGGGCACTTGCACGCTATGTCCTTGGAGTGGATCCACAGGGTCTGGTCTCCGCGCCGTATCCGGTTGCTGCCTTGTTTGTAGACGGAGATGATATTCACCGTGAACTTCCACCAGTCAGCATTTTTTTCCGCTTTCAGGATGTGGATCTGGACAGCTGGAAAAAAAAAACCAAGGCAAGAGAGGAAAAGATGTTACAGTTCGAGGTGGCAAGAAGAAAATTAATTTCAAGTCTTACCTAATAGGCAGCGTGAGGAAAAGGGATTTTTGGCTCCTCAGCCCAGGCTGGGGGAGAGCAACCAGGAATGGTGGTCCCACCTCTGTCCCCCGGCCATCCGCCACGAGCAAGCGTAGCCAGAGGAGGGGTTTCTGCTCAGCTCATCTCTCCAGCCCTTGCTGGACGGGCCACTCAGCGTCTGCACCAGGACTCTAACCAGCCCTGGGTTTCAAGAGAAGTGGAGCCAAAATCTGAAGCAAAGGTGTCTTGGCAGATAACTGGGAGATAACAAGCTCCCAACGCATGACTGAGATGGGAGGACACCTCTGATCCATAAGGACAGGAACAGCAAGAGGCTGGTGTTTTCCAACCCCTGACTGATGTTGCATAGCCCATCTGCAGCCATACGGACTGAGAAAGCCTCCTGAGAAAACCTGGTGAGGACTCAACCCTCCGCTGCTCCACCCCTTGCTTGTTCCTGAAGCACAGTTCATGCTTTACAGCACCCCTGCACCCACCCGCGTCCATGCAGGAGGACCACAGTGACCTCTGCCAGCCCTCCTCCTTCTCCTCCTCCTCCTCCTCCTCAATCCCTACAGCAGGAGCTCTTGTACCCTTCCTGGGTGACATCTGCGGACTTAGGTTCAAGCCATGGGGAAGGATGGAGACCCGTGTGGGAAGGGGAGCAGGGGCAAGGAGGAGGAGATACGCTGTGCTTATGAGCTTCCTCCGGACAGTGGTCCGGCACGGCACGGAGGAGGATGGGAGCAGCAGCTGTCCAGGACCGCATCCTCCAGGGAGGCTGAACACACTCCTCCTCACTAAAAATTGGCTTCCAGGAAAATATCTTCAGTGGGAAGTGACTCCCCAGCCCTCCTGTGTTCGTTTGCTGACGGTGGGATGAGTGGAGTCCCCACCAGAAGAGACAGAGGGAAAATCCCGGGTGGTGATGCCAGCACCGGCCAGGAGAACTGGCAAGGGCCAGCGACTCCGTGCAGGCTGGCGCAGTCCAACCACAACGTGTTTGTTGACCAAATCTTTGAGCTTTTCCCATTTTTTCCTCCCTTTGTCTCCATGTAATCCCCTGCCCGGCTCAGCCATCTGACCAGTCCCTGGCAGGTCCAGTCTCGGGTGCATAAACTATCAGATGGAGAAGAAACCTCAAAAAAAAACCAGGCAAAACTCTCCCATTTGCCTTGTAACAACCCAATTTTACCCCCCTGGACCAGTGATGGAGGAGCATCACCTGTGCTTTAAAACCACCACATGCAAGCTACGGAAGGAAGTGGGGCTCTATGGCCCAGCAAGGCTTTTTA
>JAAGAY010147753.1:37797-67820 GCA_011801015.1 Ardeotis arabs
ACACGCACCACCCCGCCCGCACCCCGTTCCGTTTATTATTACCGTTTCTCGAGCGATTTCTCGACCGACTTTCCCCTTTTTTTTTTTTTTTTTTTTTTTTTTCTTTCCCCCTCCCTTTTATTAATGAAGTGAAAGGAGTGAAACCTTCAGCGCAGGCCTGGCTGCGAGTTTTCTGCCCATAACTTTGCATCCGGGACGTGTGGTTTCCCCTGAGCCTGGTTTCAGAGCCCAGGTTTTGCCCCGGGTGTTTTGGTGGTGGGATGGTGTCCCCAAGCATCTCTCAAGGGACAGGAGATGTGCAGAGATGCAGCGATGCAGCAGGAGGAATTTTTGGAAGCTGACTCGTCTGGGCACATCCCTGGGGATTTCGGGACTTGTTTCTCATCAAAGAGAAGGTTTCAATTCCTTTGTGGTTCTGGGGGGAGCTCAGCTGTGTCCCACCACCCCAAAGCTGGCTTTGTGCTTGAGTTGGCCTTTGCCTGCTGTGTCCAAAGCCTGGCTTTGCCTGTGCTGTGGTGAGCTGCTCATCGGCTGCTGCCGCACCCACCGAACCAAGTGGTGGGGACCAAGTACCAAGACTACCAAGGCTGAGCCACACTCAGGACTGTCCCTGTCACTGCGTCCTTGGGAAATGTCCTGGGATGTGTCTGTGGGGCAATAAGGTGGAAGGACGTCATAGGGACGATGCTCATCCAAGCAGGCAGCGGAGGGGATGCTCCCCTGGCTGGGAGCGGCTGGTGACCCAAAGGGGAAGAACAAAATCAAATGAGTCACAGCTTTTACAGCGCTGCTGCTCCAGCTGGGGCCAGTGAGACCAGTTTCCATTGAGGATCAGCTCCAGTCAAGGTCCTGAGCACGGCTGTGCCTTAGGGCTGCCCATACCCCTGCTCTTCCCTGTGCTTTGCAAACCTGCAGGCAATTTGGGGCTGGCTGCACCCCCCCAGGTACCCCCACAGCAGTGGGGATTTGTCACCAGGCTCACTACTCTGCTCCCCTCAGCCCTGAGAGAGCCCTCACTCATCCAAACAGGTGCTCGAGAGGCCAGAAGAAGATGCTTTTTGGTTTTTCAAGATCTCCCCTCAGTCCCGGTGAGCACTGCCCTGTGAACCGCATCCCGCCTGACACCGATGCTGCTGGACCGCACAAGCCACACCAGACCAGACGATGCGCTGACACCCTCCTACCTTACGCTTCTGCCTAAGAAAGGGGTGACCCAGTGGTCCCCACAGCTGCGGGAGGGGCTGGAGGGGGTCCCAGTCCCCTCCTGCATCCCCCGGAGCTTGGGATGCTGCTGGGCTCCTCAGGGCTTGGCTGGGAGCCTGCAGCCACAAGAAAGAGCTGAAGGCTTGATGGTGCGGATGGATGAGGGGTGGATGAGTGGATGTTAGTAAAAACAAAACCCAACCCCACACCCTCAAAGCAGCGTGTTTGAGGGCAGCTGAGTAAAGGCTCGGAGAAAAGCATTTGGAGACCATGAGTCAGGGGCCCAAAAATCATGAGACTGCCATGAAGAGTGAGGATGGAAAAAAATTGTGGGTGTTTTTTACTGTTTTTTGTTTACTTTGGGGGTTTGTGATAAATCTCCTGATTTCAAGCTTTCTCCTGCCAAGGCTGACCTGGGGCTGGGCTCCACGGTGAACCTCTGCATCCTCTGTGCTAACCTGACTCCGGGAGCAGGAGCCTGGTGGAGCTTCCAGCGATGGGGAGCGTGGCTGCGCTGGATGCGGGGAAGGATCCTGCGGGACTGTAGGAGCAGAGCAGTTTGCTGGGAGAGCCAAGACGGTCTTCAATAGGGACAGACGGAAATGGGTGCTTGGGACAGTGGATGCGGGCGTCCCAGCCCTAGTTGGGGCTTTCCAAAGGGTTGGGTCCCTTCTCATCACGCAAGCAGAGTGGAGCCAGTGTAGATTTTACTCCAAGCAGCAGTGAAAGGTGACCCCAACACCATTTGGGTTGGGAACGGAAAAGGCTGGCTCCTCGGAAGGATTAAAACGGGATTTCCCCCTTCTTTTTTTTTTTCCCCTAATTTATTTGGCAGTGGCTTTGCCTGTCTCTGGTTGCCAATTTCCTGCTGGTTTAATATTGGAGATTTATGAACCCTAATCCTGGCTGGCCTGGGTGCGCCCTGGCCCGGCGTGGTCCCTCCCTGTGGTGCCGGGGGACCCCTCGCCATCCCGGCTCGCTCCCTCAGGATGGGGTTATGGGGAGGGATTGCTCAGCGCTTCCCTGCTCCAGGAACAGGATTTCTCCACCTTCCAGGGCTGCGAGCTGGGGACTATGCTTCCCTCCCGCCTTGGGTTGTTCTGTGGATTCAGGGTTTCTCCCTCCCCCCTCTCTCTTTTCAAGCTGCCTTTTGAAAACACGGTTTGTTTTTTTCCACCAGCCCCTGCCAAGCTCCTCTCGACAAAAGGGGTGACTAAGTGAAGTCTCTGCGAAAGGAAGGATGTTTTTTCACTTTTTTTTTTTTTTTTTTTTCCAAGAAAGGGCAAGGGGAGCAGATGATCTCACCTCTCAGACGAGGATCCTGCACCTCGCCCTCATCCCCTCCCCGATGCTGCACCAGGGCCGTGGTGACCACAGTGCCGGTACCCAGCAAGAGTCCGGCATCGTCTGGGCAGGATCGGGCATCGCTACAGCTTGGGGTCAGGGGGAAAACTGGTTTTAAAAAGCCCCAGTTTTCCTTTACCACAGTGCCCATCCCACCGGGATGAGCCGCGTCACACAGGCAGCGGGAAATCCCCAAAGCTGGGCTGGAACGGCAGCACGCAAGCGAGCGAGAGATGCTCCCGCATCCCCTGGACCAGCGTTACCTGCTCTAATAAAATAATCCCCTCTGCTTTTGGGCCACGGGAGAACCTCCATCCTCAGCAGGGCTCAGCTTCTCCAGGTTAATTTTAACAGCCCCAAACCCAGCAAACCCCCCTCCTCTACCCCTGGTTTTCTGGGACCTGGGTGACCCCTGCACTCCACCAGACAGCCAAAATAGACCCAGAAGAAGCTTTGCTGCTGCTGTTCTTGCTTGTCCCCCCCGCTCCTGAAATCTCCCAGCCCACCCTCCCCACACCCTGCTTCACTCCAAATATTTGCACCAAACCCCATCTCTCAGGAAAGGGCTCAATTTAAAGTAAAAAGGAATAAAGACACAAACCCAACAAAAACAAACAGATAAGAAAAATAAATAAGGGAAAAATATCCCCTTTGAATGGCTGAATGAAACGGGGAGCTGAAAAGCCCCATTGAGAAGCGCGGGGCGGATGATAGCATCCCGATTGAGCCCGCGGGAGAAGTGACTCTGTTCAAGCTAATTAGGGCCCTTTAGGACATCCAGCCCAGCGATGCGGGTGTAGCGGTGAGGAAAAGAGCCTCCTAATTGGCTTCCTGCTGGGGTGTCAGTCCCGAAGTCTTTATTATCCCTCCCTGCACCTTTTCAACCCTTTCTTCCCTCCCCGGCCCTGTCAAAAGCATGGGCCGCCCCGGCACAGCCGCGGCATCGCTTGCCCTGCTGCCTCGCCAGGCTGCTTTGCCCTGGAAAAAGCAAATTGGTCACGGCTGCGGGGCTGGGGGGCTGGCTGGGAACCCCCCCAGGACCAGGAGGGCTTGGGTGGGATCACCTCAGTTCCTGCGCTGGGACAACCCGCACCCGCTCGCTCCAAACCAGCCCCGGCAAAACGGCTTTTGCAGAAGTGATGCCGTGAGATAAAAGAGAAAAGCTCTTTCCAGCAGCCTGTTCATTGCTCCACGGGTATCTCCTGCCTGGGACAGCTCTAGAGCTGCCCTCGTCTCCCCAGAGTCTGTTGAAACCTGCATTACAACCTCCAACAAAACCAAGCCTGAGCTTTCACCAGAACCCCCAGGAAACATCTCCTGAAGGGAACAAGTTGAGGAGCAAAACCACGCTGGGGCCACCACTCGAGTAAAACCCACCGCTGCCACCACTGAAACATCACAACCCTCGCCCTGAGAGCCACAGGGTAAGACAACGCTGCTTGGCTGGGAAATATGGATCAATGTCCATTTTTTTTTTCCACCCTACCGTCCTCCAAAACCCCAGGGGCCAGTTTGGATCACAACAGGTCCAAGTTTCCTGCCATCAAGTAACTGCTTTCTCCTCTTTCCAAGAGGAAATGTTCCAGCACGGGCTCAGCCCTTTGGAGATACCAGAGAAGCCAGGTGGAAAAATGAAGGGATGAATGTGCCATGCATGGGAAACATGCTTGTGCCTTATTAGCCAGCAGAGAATCCACCCACAAGAAACCCTGCAGCTTTAGTAGCCTGGTGCTCAGCCCCGCTCCTGTCTAATAGACTGGTGTTCTGGCAGTGACTTTCTCACGTGCAATTAAACCCTTTTCTCTCAGGAAAAGGCATTTTTTGGACCTTTCCAACACCTGATGAACTCCTACGAGCACGGCCAGACCCCAGCGCAGCCTCACTGGATGGAGACCATGGCCCCAGCCTTGGCTGCTCGTCCCTGCCGAGGACCAAAACCATTTTGCCACATGGGGAACAGAAGAATAAATGGGAATGCAAATAAAATGTTTGCCTCTCAGCCCTATTTCTTCCCCCGAGCTCACGGGGAGGTGCCGGAGCACAAAGCAAGCGTGGAGCATCCCTCGACCGGCCCCGCTGGGAAGCGTCTTGTCCGGGGACGAGCTGTTAAATGGGAATTCGTTCTGCTCTTGCAAACACTTCCCGGACACGCTGAGCTGCTGCTGTGAGCGTGTTCGAAGGAGGGAGGAGGTACCTCCGCTCCAGGATGCTTTGATGCAGATGGGATAGGAATTTTTTTCCTGGTAACTTGGTGAAAATATACATACACACATATATATACACATACACAAAAATACACATATATCCATGCATATATATGTATATTTTTTTAATGTATTCCTCTACTGTGGAGGGGAAGGGCTGGCAGACACTGGGGCGACCGCAGCCCCGCAGATGCCAAGCCCTGTCCTGCAGCGCCTCGTAATTCCCTGGTTGTTCACATGTTCGAAGGCTCAGCTCAAAGCCGGGCTCACCTGCGCACAGCCCACTCCCCATCCCTGGGTCAAACCCAAAGGCTGGTGGTTGGTCCCCCCCACCACAGTTTATGGCAGGGTGAGGTAATTTCCAGCCCCTGCGTGTGTTTAGCAGCATTTGTAAACATCTCCCGGCACAGAGCCCGCTCTACCTGATTTTTCCAGGTTGGTCCCATTCCCGACGCTTGGCTCATCCCAACAGCGTTGGCACAGCTGGCGAAGGAGGGCGATGCTCTGGGCAGGCAGGACCAGAGCAGAACCGTCCCTCTCCACCCGCCAGCGCCGCAGCAGCTCTGTGCTGGCAGGCGATGGCCAAACCGGGGTGGAGAGGGGCTGCTGAGCCCCCTGGGAGGGCTTCAATGATTTTTTTTTTTTTTTTTTGTGTGGCCTGAAGAAAAACCCCTCCCGGGATCCCCCTGGATGCTTCCTGATGGACCCACTGGTGACCATGTTTGGAATGGACTCACGTTAAAAATAACCCCAGGAGCAGGGAGGTGGGGCAGGAGCTGGGGGTGTGCCTGCTCCAGGCTGTGGAAGGATGCTCAGGACCTTGAGTATCAGCAAGGATGGGGATCCCACAGCCGCCCCGGCTTGTCCCAGGACTGTACCTGGGAATTGCTCTGAACTTGCCTGGGAATTACACAGTAGATGGAGCCAGATGATGAGGAACGACCTACTGCTCGTCCCATTTTTAAAAGCTGCTGCATGTAACAGCACAGGGAGAAGTGACATCGTAACCCAGAAAACACGGGGCGATGAGGACACTATGGACCCTGATTTGGGGGTTGTCTCAGCATCTGCAGAGCAACTCCAAGAAACACATTGCATCTCTGCTCTGCCAAGCATCACTACCCAGGGCTTCCTCTCCAAACCCAGAAAAAACCATCCCCCAAATCGCACACACCCACCACGGGCAGCTGCCACGAAGCAGAGCCGGGCTGCCTGGTCCCTGGTTGTGGTTGGGACCCAGCTGGCAACCTGCCCCTGGGCTCGGTGGGCTTGGGGAGACCAGGGAGGGACATGCTCCTGCTCTGCATCCCTTTGCAACCTCTGGTCCCTGGGAAGCATCGGCGGAGAGGGGCGACTCACCGTAGTCTTTCTTGCAGTACTTCTTCATGTTGATCTTCAGCTTCCCCTTGGAGGCTTTGCAGTACGAGTCACAATCTGCGCGGGAGAGAGGGGGAGGGCAAGAAAACATTAACAAAACAAATTAGCCTTAAAATGAAGAGAAGGCTGGGGGAAGAGGGGGGACGGCTCAAAGCTGCAGCCTGCCGTGAATAAGCAGCGTGCCTGTGATATCCATCTGCCAGGCCCCGATTGGGTCGTCGAAGGGCGCATTCAGAGAAAACCCTTCCTTTCTAAAGAAAGCTTTTCACAAAGGAAACCGTCCTCCCGCCTGCCTCCCCCAGCCCAGCTTCCCCGCGCCGCCTCTGTCTTCCTGGGAGACCCCGGGGCCTCCCTTATTGTGCCCACCCAGAGCTTTTGAGAGCCACACAAATTCCCCCTGTTCTCCAGCTCCCAACTGGAGCCTGCCCGGAGCCCACAGAGGCCCCATTGTCACCCCTAACCCGGGCTGGTGTCAGCCTTTGGCATTCATTGCGGAGCGATTCGGGCTGGGGTCACCCTCCGACAATGGGGGTCAGAGAGGAAATTAGCAGCCCATGAAGCATTAGCAAAGCCTTTTGGTGTCCACTCTACTGAAGTGTGCAAATAAAATACCCCAGTAGGAACGTTTCGTTTCTAATGGGCCCCCACCGCTGGGACGCACTGGCTTCGCTCGGGCGGTGCGGCGGGCGGGAGCGCTGGCACGACGGCCTGGCAGCGCCGGCACGGCAGCCCGGCAGCGCAGCGGGGTCTGGAGGCAGGCCACGGTCCCGGGCGGCTGTGGGGATGCTGAGCCCTGTGCCGGTAGCTGCTGCTCCCTGGGGATCTGCTCCCGCGTGGGATGCAGCCGGATGGCATCATGCCAGTTGGTGCCCTCCAGCCACTGCTGGGAACATCCCAGTGGCACCACAGCCGGGCAACGCCACCCTGGCTGGAGATGTACCACCCCATGGAAGCTCCCCAAATTGGGGCTGGCTTGTGGATGTGCTGTCCATGCACATCCCATGTCTCCTCAGCACCCATGGGTGCTAAAGAGAGGCCCCCAGCACCACAGAAACCCCGCATTTGGGGGAAAATGGGACACATCTGGCTGCAGCAGGAGGCTTTGGTACATCGCCACCTCTCCCAACTGCCCATCATTCCTCCACAGCCACCACTGGGGAGCAGGTGGGAAAACCTGCTGAAGAGCCACAGTGGGGCCCCGGGACTCTGCGAGCAGGGTGGGGCACTGGGAAGGTGGGGATACTGCTGGTACCCCATGGCCAGCAGACACGAGGTGCCCGTGTTATCCCCCAGGTCACATTGGCAGTGCCAGAGCAGAACCACACTTGCCCGTGCATCACCCCACACTCTCCAGTAGACCATGACCTGAAATCCTGGGGGAGAAGCTGTGCAGCATCCCCCTGTGTCCCCCTTTAGCATGGCTGTGTCACACAGGGTGGCATGTGCCACAGCCTCAGTAGGGCTTGAGGGCTTCTTATGTACTGCACAAGCCCTTGCAAGAAGCAGTTCCTTCCTAGAGAAGCTGACACTAAGCAGGTTGGGAGGGGAAACTGAGGCACAGCGTTGGGATGTGGCTGCACAGCCAGAACAGCTGCAGCATTTCCTGGCAATCGCTCTGTCTGCAGTTCTGCTGCCTACACAGGGGCTGTGATGTGAAGTCAGCTTTGGGACAGGGCCATGTTGGAGGAGGTCTTCTCCAGTTTTGGATGCTCAGAGCTGGCCCAGGCAAGGAGAGCACCGAGGGCTGCAGACACAGTGCAGTGGGTGCTCTACTCCCTCTCAGCTGACCAGCCCCAGGACAGAAGGTGTCCTTTGAGTAGGAGGTGGGTTCAGAAACATGGGGAGCTTCCTTATGTGGAGAGGAGATGCTCCAGGAAGTCTCATGGACCCCAGACCCAACCCTCCCCATTGGCAGCACAGCCGAACCCACCCTGAGCCAAGCAGTAGCTTCTTTTTTCAGCTCAAGTTGGGAAACCAACAGGAGGAGGAAACCCAGAGCGCTGAACACCCACACATCCAAAGATTATCAGGTACCACCTCAGTACCAACACCTCCGGTCCACGTGCATCCCAGCCCCTCTCAACATGGCCAGGCAGAGAGTTGCCTCATCTCAGCACTGTCCTGCCCCATTGCTGCTCCCGTTCCTCAGGAGAGCACCCACAGCAACACACGGTTTCACGCTCTTTCGGTATGACCTAGCCAGGACCAAAAGTGAAAGCTATGATGTGAAATTGGGCACCTTCCTTCTCCAAGAGTCCCAGCTGTGGTCTCTGCCCACCTACAGCCTGGCCAAAGCCCTGTGAAACCCAGGAGCTGAGCTGTCGGCTGAGGGGTTCCAGCACCCGATGCCTCCCCTTTGCTTTTCTCACCTAACACAACTCTGAACGTCAAGTAAAACTTGAAATGCACTGAGAAAAGAGTGACTATTCCATAAAAACCTGTAGTTCAGACAATGGAGATGCACTAGAGAAGTCCCAGCCATGCCTGCATGGCAGGATGCCACCACGCAGAGGGATGTGGCTGCCTGGCGTCACCGAGCCCAGGGAAAAGAAATATTCCTGATCCAACTCACTGGTCAGCCGTTCCTGGCCATAAACATTGAAGGCAAAGTCTATAAGGGAAATAAAGGTGCGTGCAGTGACCTAACAGCCCAGGGATGCTCTCCCTCACCTGCCCGGTGGGGCAGGGCACTGACAGGGCCATCGGGCTGCTCCGCCGGGCAGCCAGCATGGTTCTGCTCAACCGCAGATTGCTGATGTTCTTCAGGACGCTAACGTGGCTGTGATAAACATGATGATGGTTCTCCCCTGGCACAAAAATCCCAGAGCTCTACAGATATCTATCCCCGCTGTTATATCTCAGCACCTATGCAGTAGCTGATCCACAGCAGGGGCTGGCACGAGGGCAGGCAGGGAGCAGGGACATCGCTGGGGAGCTCTGGCTGCAGGTCTCTTGTCCCCTGGCCAAATGGATGGCAGGCAGACAGATGCTGGGGAGCAGCGGGCTCTGAGCACTAGTGATGGGCAGGGGGGGACAGCAGCTTCCACCTGCACACCCCAGGTGTGCCCCAGGACACCTGGACCTGTAAGGGGGTCTGCATCGGCCAGGCTGGCAGGGACCACAGAGAGCAGATCCTCCTCCAGCCCCAAGAAACAGCGATCAGATAGAAACCATCACTCTGGACTTAAGCGCAGACTGCTCACAACAACAGCTCCAAGTCCCTTCAGCAGCCTCTCCCCACAGAAACATCTCTGAGCTTCCCAACTCCCACCCTACCACGACGATATTTCCACTCTACCCAAGATCACTGACCTGCCAGAATCCCATCCCAGCACCATTTCCAGCCACCACCAAGCCCTCCAGGACAGCACCCCATCCCCACAGCCTCCACTCGCTCCCAGAGTACAAACCTGGAGCCAGGTTTGCAGCTCAGGACGCCCAGCTCCAGCCGAAGTCCAACCCTGCTGTTACAAACTCTGCTTCCCTTTCTCTTCCTTTTTTTTTCCTCCCGAGCTCAGGGCTGTGCCAGAGCCTCAGCTGGTTTACATTGAACTTGATGTGGCCAGAGCCAGCTGGTGTAAATCAGTGTAAATCACCAGATGCCAGGGCGGATTTCCATGGGTGGGGGATTTGCCCTGCTTCATTTCCTTTGTCTCCTACGTGGAGAGCTCTCCTGCCTCCTGGGTGACTTGGAGGTCCTGCGGGGCCTCTTTGGGAGGGCAAATGAAGTTTCTCAGCAGAACTCAGAATTTTTTCAAAGCACTGAGTTTTGTGTTTGCTGGTAAGTGGTGCTGTGTGTGCGGGGTGATGCTGGAAGATCACCGCTTGCTCAGGGAAAGCGTACAAAGGGGATGCTACAGGGTGTTATTTCAGTGCTGCCTAATCCCTGGAAAAGACTCTGCTCCCATCCATCAAGTGATGTTTCAGCAGCTCGGGCTCTGGGGGAAGGTTTGCTGAGCTGCAGGTCCCCTGATGGAAGGTGATAGCAGAGCCATGTGCACAGGAGATACCACACGGTGTGAGATTCTTTCGGAACTTGTCCCCAAATTCTTCTGTCACAAACCTACAGAGTCCCAAGGGATGTGTCCCTTGTCCTGGCTGCACGAGAGGCTCCCTGTCCTGCAGGTCCCTCTCGCCTGTCTCCATGGGGCTGCAGAGGCTCAGCCTGGGGTGACCTGTCCTTGGAAGGTGATGCCAGAGTTCTGCTAAAAGGCCAGGCTGAGCACAAAAGGAGGTTGCCTGAGGAGGTGAAGCCACCTCTGGGATGGGGAACAACCTGGTACCTGAAGCATGGGATGGTGAATGTCCAGGTCCTGTCCACCCAGGTCCTACGGGCTCGGTGGGGTGGACGCCACTGGGGTCAGCCCCGGCTCTCTGCCCCATTGTGTTCTACACGGATGTCCCCTGCACGTGGGGGTGCAGAACAAGGGGTGGACCTGCCCTCCGCAGATCCTGCAACCTCTCCCAGTCCGTCCTGGCCTGCGTTCAGCCTGGCCACCCCCCTCTGAAGGACTCAAACACCCCTGGCCACAGCACCGTGTTACAGGAGAAATGGGGTGGTGATACCCGAACGCCCTCCTCCCCCTGCTCCCAGCGCTTTCCTCCCCGAGTTTGCTCAGCTGTGCAAATATTTCTGTGCAAATCCCCGTTTCGGAGATACAAACCCAAAGCACAACCAGACCCTGGTGCTTTTTTTTTGTTTTCATCACCGCATCCTAACACGCCGTGACCCGCGGCGGGGCCATCCTACACCTCCTCGCCGCATCCCCCGGGCTGGGAGCCGCCGGCCGCTTCCCTGCGGGAAAGCACAACCTTTCCGCATTTCCCAGAGAAGCGGAGCGGGAGGGGAGCTGGGAGAGGCGGCTGGCGCTCCTTGCTCGCAGAGGGCTGGGAGCAGGTGGCGGGTGGCTGTTTCGTGTCCATCGCAGCTCGGTAAAATGTGTCAGCGTAGCATTCAGCAGCTTTGCAGCTCAGCCCATCCACTTGATATCACTGATTCTCTGGCTGAGCAAAGGGTTTTCACAGCTAAACACCCTCTTTGTTTTGCTTAATTTTTTTTTTTTGCGAAAGTTTTTTTTTTTTTTTTTAATAATTTCTTCATTTTCAGGGGTTGTTTGAGCAAGGATGGGGCCGCTAGCACGGGACCGCAGGCTGTGGGAACCTGGGGCTCTGGTCACTCCACGCTTTCCTAATGCACCCCCACCAGAGCGCTGATGCTTTCGGGGTTGGGCAGGGCTGGGGTGGCGGCAGCCGGAGCTTGGGGTGCTGAGCGGCGTTCATGAGAAGATGCTGTGCAAGACCAGGTCTTGCTGCGCTTGCAGATCCAAAACGAGCTCTAAGCCTCTGCGAAAGCCACATGTCGGCAACGGAAATGAAAGGCCCCTTGATTCCGACATGATAGAACGATTAAAGCCACGTTTCTTGGCCTGGGTACCTGACTCAAAATGCAGATATAAGGCTTAGATCCCCACAGGGATTCAGATTTCTAATCCCAATGTATGCAGCTAAATTCCTATTGATTTCCCCTAGGAAGGGCCCTAAATACCTTTGCGGGCTGAGATCCAAAGTGGAGGTGTCGTGGCTTAGGAAGGGAGACCCAGCCTTGACAGTTTGGCCTCACCATCTCAGCAGGTTGAGGTGCTCGCCCACACTCCCTCTGCGAGCTCCTGAGGGACTGCGCTCCTTGCTGGGGCTCTGCGGGTGGGAGTCCGTGCGTCCCCACCTCCCGTTTGCGCCGGGTGGGATGTGCAACCAAAACGAGCAATAAAATGAAGGCGCGGGTCCAAATGTCAAATCCTAAATCCGTGAGCCCATCGCTGGAGAGAGTGGGGCTGAGAAAATGGGAGTGGGCTTCTGCTCGAGGTGCAGGACATCTCCAGAGCTGACCAGCCCAGATCAACGGGGATGTTCTGATTTCCTCTCATGCAAGGAGACCGTGGTGATGAACAGCATTCATCATTTTTGTGATCCCTGGTATGGACCCCAGCGAACCCTCCCTTTGACGGGAGTCGAGGAATCCCAGCTCTGAGCTGCGGTCCGTGCCCAGACCTCCCAGCTAAGCCCACAGCACTCTCAAGCAAAGCCCCAGGGTGGTTGCTGTCTGCATCAAGAGGTTTCCTGAGCTCATCCAGCAACCACAAAACTATTCCAGGTGTTCTGAAGAACCACTGCATGTCCTGTGGGATGTACAGGACGTGTTCATCAGCCTACAGCTCCACAGGTCTGCAGAGCTTCACGCTGCCCCGTCCCCGCGGGGCTGCATCCTCCTCCAAATTGTTTGAACCACAGAAATAAATCTCCAAACCCTTTGCATCTTCCACTCGTGGTTGGGAGCTCAGAGGAAAAGCACAGGGAGCAGAAGGGGTGTGCATGGGGGGAGCCAGCCTTTGGGGAGGGTAGGGGCAGAAACATCGCATCTCTGCCCTGAGGTTGAGTGTGGACTCAGCTGCGTGCTTGATGTGCCCAAACTGGGCATGAAAACATTTCCATAAGCCGTCTCAGAACATCCCAAAGGCAGTTGGAAGCCATGTTCCCAGGTGACACTGGGATAAAACGCAATCCCCCACTGCCCATCACCAGGGCGGATGATGACCTCACGCAGGGGTGGCTCACAGCTGTTACGACAGGGATGTCTCTGGCTCTTGGACTTCTGGACACTTCCCCAGAAGGCCACAAAATCCCATTTCACTTCCCACAGCACTGAAGCTGCCCCTTGCTTCCATCCCAAAGACTTGTTTTAACATCTCCTCCATCATTCTCAGCAAATGAGCGTTGGGGGTCATTTCGGAGAGCGCCAGCTCTGCTGGCCAAACACCCTTGCTCCAGGCTTCTAGCTCCTGGCCTTTGCTGACTGCGTGTCCTGAGGGAGGAGATGCTCTGGAGCAGCCCTTTCCTGGCACAGGGAGTGTGGGTGGGCTTCTCCCCGTGGGGCAAGCGGCAGGGGTTGTGGTGTCTCTGGCTTGCAGAGCGCACAGTGACTGAGAGGGACTGATGCTGTAATTTAACTTGGGCTGGACTCCAGTGGGAGTCTTTGTCTCAGAGTAGGCTTCTTTAATATAAAATAAAACTTAAGGCAGAGAACCACTCCCAGGTTCTTCACTTTAGCAGTGGGGTCGCTTCTCCTGTCCACCCGGCAGCCTCCCTTCCCCTCTCCGGTGGCTGAACGGAGCAGGGGAGTCTGTTACGACTCAGTTGGCTCTTCCTACTCCTCCCTACCTGGCAACGACCCAGCTATTGTGCACGATGCCCTTTGCAATTATAACATGCAAATGAGCATGCTTCGTTTGGGGGCTGGCTGCAGGACTCTGGCTGGGTGGCCTCGGCCATCTCTCCGGCACGGCTGGGAGCTGGGACGGGGAGGCACAGAATTCGCAAGCCTTGGACCTGGGGCTGAGCTAGGGCTGGGTTGCTCAAGTCTTGCGTGTTGTGTGACCTGCAAAATGGTCACCGGGCTCAAAACTGTCCCCTTTGCAGTCTGGGGACAGGGATCTCGGGGGCCTGGGTCTGTTCCCAGAGGATCTGTGCAAAGTCCTGGTGCAATGCAAGCCTCTGCCATAGGGTTGCATTTAACCAGGCAGCCAGTGTGACTTTGTTTTCTGTCCTTGGTCACCTCTTAAGCTGGCCCAGGGCAGTTGGCCTCAGAGCAGTGGTCCCCACAGCATGCCCTGGGAAAAGGAGCTGGCAGGGATTTCTCCCATCAGCTGAGACCCAGCCCCATCAGCTCCTGGGGCAGCCGTGGAGAGGGTCTGTGGCCAGTCTGCACCTGCCCAGGCACAGGAGCATCTTCTGGTCTCCAAAGCAGTCTCAGGAGTGCTCTCAAGACTCCCTGGGACCACCTGGCAGGAGTATCCTGACCCCTGCCTCCAGCCCAGCCTGCCCAGTGCTGCCCACCACGTCCAGGGCCACCAGCATGTCTCTGGCTGTGAAGAGTCCTCAAGGGACAGAAGGTTTCAAAGACCTCAGGCCATGGCCAAGATGGTCTGTGCCTGAACTGGTGACTTGTTGCATGATGCTGGGAGAAAAGGTGGCTGAAACCCACTCGCACCCCCTGCCACGCACCCCCTGCAAAGGGAGAGCCGGGTCCAAAGCCCTGCAGGCATCTCCAGCAAGGAAAACTGCCCTTAACCTCTCCCTTGGAACGAGAAGGTGAAAATGAGCCCACAGTAGCCTCCTTTCTTCTGCCTGAGCAAGATTGATTGAATAACAAATTGTCGCAAATAAAGCATGTAATTAGATTAAAGCCCTCTTGCCTGGAGTGGGTGGAGAGCAGCGGCCGGACGCTTCGCAGGAGCCCAGTCGCTTTCGAGCCACGACGCACTGCGGCATCCCGGCAGCTCGGTCCCAGCATGGTTCAGATGTCGCCGGCCCATTTGGTCCAGCCCTGGGACCCCCAGCTGCTGCATTCAGAGGGGAGCCCACCCCCAGGCACCACCCGAGCCCCGCTGGGGGTTGGGGTGCGTTTGCTCCCTGCTGCCAGTTTTGGGATGGGAAGGAAAGGACCTGAGCAAGGTTTGGTGTTTCGGGGCATGGGTGCCCACCACAGCCACGGCCGCGTGAGCATCCCAATTATTCCCATACATAAAGGGAAAGAGCAGGCACTTGGTGACACAGTGGGGACAGCCCAGCTGTGCCAGACACCAAAACACTGGGAAACACCACATGAACACGAAAGATTTATGGCACATCCACCCCTGGCTCTGCACCCTCCTCGCCCCTCTCCCGGCAGCGCATTTCCCACCCACTTCTCGCAGCAGCAAACCCAGCGCTGAACCCCAGCAGACAGGGGGGATGCAGGGTGCCAGCCCCGACAGCGCAGCTGGGAACACGTCCCCAGCCTCCGACCGCGGACGGACTCCAGGGTTGCCGCTCCCAGCGCCCCCGGGGACGCAACCCTGCTGAGAGCCGCAGTCGACATGATTAAATACATTAATAGGAAACCATCTGTCTTCGGGAGCGTTGGCCACCCTATAAATTCCCGGCCTGACATCAGCTCCCCGGCCGAGCAGGCGCTGCGCGGGACGTGGGGGCAGGATGTAACCAGAGCCGGGGCAAATCAGACTTTCCGCTCCAGGGGAAACACGGCAACGGAGAGCCGGTGCTGGGGACACGCGCTTTGTTTGCCAAGGGGAAGGAGCACCTGGAAATGTCCCAGGAAGGGGAGAGAATCCATTCATTTAGCTTCAAAATAATAATTTCTTTTTTTTTTTAGATGGGTTTGGTGGTGATGTTGGGCTTGCAAGTCCTTGCTCTGAAGCTTGTGGCTTCACTACGGCGCCCAGGGCTTGAGGACACCCAGGTCCCCCCAGTGTCAGACGTACGGTCCCCAAGGTGGCAGCATCCCTGAGCTGGGGATGTGGGGACGGAGGGATGCAGGGATGGAGGAATGGAGGGAGGTGGGGATGGAGGGAAGCGGGGATGGAGGGATGTAGAGATGGAAGAATGGATTTGGGAATGAAGGGATGCAGGGATGAAGGGATATGGGGGTGCAGGAAGCCCTGCAATGGGGTTCTAAGATCATGATGCAGTTGTATGTGAAGCTTATCTGCATTTCAGCAGAAGTTTTGTGGTGTTTTTTCTTTTCTTTTTTTTTTTTTTTTCTGGAGGCTTTCTGAAATATTTTGAAATCACTAGAAGTTTCCTCACGGGAAGCCCCTCACCCCTATTGTGCTCACAGCCATTCACTGTGGATCACCATGAGAACCTCTTTTCAGGAGGGAGCTGGATGCTGTGGCCGATCAATCAGTCAATCAATCACACAGTCAATCCATCACCTCGCTTACAGCCTGAGACAGGCAAGAGAATACCCATGCAGGGCTAAATTAATGACTCATTTGGATGGGTACAAAGCTGCAGACCCCCAGACTGAGCCCACATTTACACCAGGGTGACTGAAATGAGAATTTCACCTCCCAATTGTACCACAGGCAGCTGTGGAGCCCTTTATTCCCAGCCTATGGGATGCTCCCGGCTCTCCACAGAGCTCAGGAGCACTGTTAGTGCATCCTCGGAGCAAAGAGCTGTGATTTTTCTCTCCATCAGTTCACAGTTTCCCCTGGCCATGCCCTGTCCCAGCTCTGGGAGCATCCTCACCAAGGCAGAGCGGGAATGGGCTGTGCCCACATCCCGGCAGCTCAACCCCAGCCCAGCCGGGATCCCTTCGGGCGGGAGGCGAGTGCTGCCAAGCCCTGCGCCCAGCTCCGACCGGTCCTTGCGCTGCTGATCCCCTCCAGATGTGCGAGGAGTAACACCAGTGCGCACACACAGGCACATCCTCCCTTTCATGGAGTACCAGTGCCGGGTGATTACCGAGACACCTCGCTACTTCAATTCCAAAAAAACCCTAAGGCTATCTGTTACTTTGCTTGCAATTCTCCAGAGTTAAAACTTTGTGATTTCCTTTGTTGATCTGGAGGCAAATGTAGTTTGAAACCAGACACATCCTCAGGCTTTTCCTTCTCAGTTCATAATGCCAGTACGATGCCTTTTGATAGTCCCTTTCGTGTTTAGTGTGCAAGGTGCTACAGAAGTTGGGTTTTTTGGTGTATTTTTTCCAGTTTGCCTCTGATAAAGGAGATCTGCCCAAGGAGCAGCCTCCCATGGGAGCCTGTGGTCCCTGTGCTCACTGGAAAGCATCCCTCGCTCCGCTGGCTGGGTGCTGTGCTCCCCAGGGCGCTGCACCCAGCAGCAACTTGGGGGAGGCTGGGTGGATGGCTCTGCCGTGCCCAGCAGCCCAGTAGCCCAGCAGCTGAGGCTGGTAGCCAGGCAGCGAGCCTGCCCAGCCGAGCAGGGACCCAGGCCTGCTGGGCTGATGGTGCTTGGGGCCACCCGTTTGAGATATGGGAGGGCTGCAATGGTCAATGCGCGTTGGCAGGGTTGGTTTGGGACCACCTCTAAGACAAAACCATGGCACAGGGGGAGACCCCAACATAACCATCACCCCATGGGGAGCCAAGGCCATGGGAAGCAGGGGGTGATGGGGTTTCAAGGGACATCTCCCCTCCCCCACTGACTCAGCCTCCAAGGCTACATTGGCAAGACACCATGGGCAGGTGCCACCCTCCAAACACAATGACCATGGTGCAAACCAGGCGCAGAGCTGCCCCCTTCCCTCCGTGGTTGCTCAGTGCTCTGGGAAGGAGGGAAGACATGAACTTCAGCATGGGGTGGGATTTGTTTCCTCCAGCCCTCCAAGAGCCCACCCAAGAGCCACGCTTACATGCCTGCGCCCAAACACAGAGTGATGAGCCAGGTTCTCACTGGCCAAGCCAACAGCACCCATGGCATTTGCCCCTATGGATCCAACACTGGGGTGAGATTTGCCACTGACTTCACTCAGGGATGGAGCTGGTCCAGCGGTTTAGATAAGCGTTCAGGAAGGGACTGGGGAGCAGTGGTTTGGCTCCATGTCCTGTCCTAACCGGAGGTGCTACGCAATGCCAGTGGCTTGTCCCCACACTGTCATTTTCCAAGCAAGCATCGCACCCCTCGCAGATGTTGTGGAGGCAGCTGGAGGCTCACATGACATTTACTCCTTGTTTCCAGCTGCTGCAGCTCATTAAAAGCAGCTATGGTACATTTAATCCTTTCCTAATGTCACTTTTCCCTTGAAGCTGTTGCTGCAGTGATGATTGCAGTGTTTACGTGATTGGGAGCGGGGAGGACAGTGGTCCACAAGCTCTCCTTGGGATGGAGACATGGAGCCAAGAAGACCATGTTCCCACAGGGATGCACAGGTACAAGCTGGCTGGGAGGCTGGAAATAAGGAGGTGGCTCCCAGCTGCCCATGAAATTCCAGCACAGCCCCTGTACTGGTGGGAGAAAGTGCTTTAACTCAGCTTCTAACGGCGCCTGGTGATGTTTTGCTGGGGTGATGTGGATGCCAGTGGCAGCAGCCCTGAGGGAACCCACAGGTCCCTTTTCCTCCACATCCATCTGCTCTGAGATCTGCATTATGCCCTTCTACTGTGGAACGAACGAGCCCCACTCTTGCTGCACACCCCTGTGATTGCCCCGGGGGTGATGGTACCTGGGAGCAGGGGACTCTCCAAGGATGGCCTTGCATCGCCTCTTTTCATTTAGGCATGGGCAGGCAAAAATTGAAGCCTTTGACCTTCAGATGAAAGGAAACCAACCCTTTTTTAGGGCAGGACTACTCAAGCTACCCACAAATGATGCTGGGACAGGAGCACCAACTCATCAGAGAGGCCATTTTTCCCCATTTCTGGCTCTTGGTGGAGGATTCTGGGTAAAATTTGGAAAGTTCACCCCAAAGACCAAGCCTATAAATACTGAAAAGTCAGCTGCAGGCCTGGGAAGGATGCATAGCCTCCAGCTGTGCCAAGGGACAGGATGGGAAGGGATCAGAGGGGCTTCCAAATCTGAGATGTGGGGGCAGGGTGGTGGGAGGTCCAGAGAGCCCCACGGAGGTGGCACGGGGAGGTTTGCGTGGGGCGTACGTGTGCAGGTACACACACGGTGCACAGGGCAGGAGTGGGTGGCATGAGGGCAATGGCTTGTCCCAAATGCTCCTGACGTTGTGTGGTGTGACAGCAGTGGCTCAGCACCGCAACGGCACCAGAGGCCACCCGGTCGTGCGAGGCGGATGGAGAGCTCTCCTGGGGAACAAACATTCTCAAGTGAATGTTTTCTACTCTTTCCTACAACGTTTCTATTTTCCCGGACCGCAGCCATAACTTTCACACGTGTTTTTTCCAAGTGAGACACAGAAGCAGGAACAGTCTTGAAAGGCTCGGACAGCCCATGGGATTGGGTTTTTTCTGTTTTGTTTTCTTTTCTTTTTTGTTTTTCCTTGAGACTATTCCAGACTGTTCCAGAGCAGAGACCTGACTGCCCGTCTCCCTTCTCCGAGCTGCCTCCGGAAGGTATCCATCATCCTCTTGTAACACGGCACGCATCCACCTCTGCGCTGGGGTGTCTGCGCTCCGGGAAAGCCGCAACCTGGAGCCAAGCTGCTTCCGGTCCCTGTGCATCTGAGGGAGTCCCAGGGATTGCTAAAAGTGGGTTTTTTTCCCTTTTCTGCACTTACATCCGACTTCTTCCTCACCAGCCAGGAACAGAAGAGCCCAGGCAACACCTTGAGCCCCAACGAGTTTTGGAAAGTCCAGATCTGGTTTTGAAACTGCGGAAGCTGATTTCCAGGGGAAAACCACGCAAAGTTGTATCGATCCAATCACCTGTTTTTATTTAAGCCTACTAACTGAAATCATCCACCTAAGATAATCATTTCCAAGCCAATCTGGATTCAATTCAGATAAGACAATGACTGACTGGCAGGTTTGTAAACCTTTTCCCCTCACTGTTATTTTTTTTTTTGCCCTTTCACTGTGGCCCCTTCTGCATCTCTGAACAGGTCCAGAAAAGGACAGGGTGGTAGCAAGAGCTTTCCTCGCCCCCTCCTCATCCTCCAATCTGCTGGCATGGGACAGCATGAATGCATTTCATCTAAACAATTCCGTTTTGGACTGTTTCCCCAAATTGATTCGGACCTCCAAGAGCTAAGCAGACCCAGGCAGGGCCCCCCACACCAAAATCGACATTGTTCCACCCCTTGTACCCAGGCCAGCTTTGGCCTATGCTCTTTTGAAATATACCCCTCGTTGACTCAGAGAGGTGATGACGCTAACTTGGCTCTCGGCAAGGAAGGCGCTTTCTGTCCTGTGTAGCTACGAGCAAAGGAAATAAAGCAACATCTCTCCCAGAACTGGCTGCACCCGAAGTCTCCCACTAATTTCCTTCTCCATCTCTATAACTCTTTTGCTCCCATATCATGGAAGCTCTGGCTTGCAGACACGCCAATTTAAGGGTTTGCCAAGAACACACCATGAGTTTCAGCAGGATGCTTCAGGGTGGTGGTGGGAGCTGAGCGATGATGAGACCCAGGACCGCTTGACGCTCCCCGACGAGGGGAAGGGATGAAATATAGAGAGTTCAAGCTCCCTGGACAAAACAGTGCTTTAAAAGTCTAATAAAAATCATTGTGAGAAGAATTATGATCGGATGCCGGGCCCATCTGATTGCTCAGCGTGGCTCAGCCTCCGCTGGGCTTTAGTGGGGAGGCGGTGCGAGCAGCTCCTGGTGAAATGGATTGGTCCCTGGTTGCCTCTCAGGGCAGGAGCGAGGAGATCTGGCCCTCCAGCGACGCAGGGATCCAAGAGATGCTGTCGGGTCATTTCTCATGGCTCGCAGGCTGTCAGGACGCCCGGCTTGCTCGCAGCCCATGGATAATCCTCTCCCAGCCTCCAGCAAGGAGCCTCTTTGCTGAAAGGAGGTCTCTAACCCTGCTGAGATGTTCTCAGTTACAGGCTTTATGCAAACCCAGTTGGGCTTGGGTGGACCCCTAAATAACCCTTCTCTCCATGACAAGGATGCAGAATTATGGGACTTGCTCCTTCCTGATGGGGCTGTTTGCTGCCAGGATCTGCAGGAGCTTGGGACTGGAGGCCAGGACTTTGCCAGCAGTGCCAAGGTGAGACGATCCCTTTGTAGCAAGGCTGGAAAGTCTTGCAGACACCTACCCAAATCCTCAGTCAAAGGTGAGGGGGACATCCTGACCAATGTGCTTCTGATCCCTACAGCCGATCGACACCCACCCAGGCAGATGCAGGGTGGCAGGGAGGACCCAGCTCTCCTCACCAGCTGCACAGGGAGCTGCTCTTCACCAAAGCGTCCCCGTTCAGTGCCTAAAATGGGCTGCACACACCCTTGTCCTGCTCAAGGGTCTTATGCAGGCTCTATACTCACCCTGACCCTTCTCACTGGCCAGCCAAGGGGCCATGGGGGCAAATAGCCCAGCAGCAGCCCCAGCCAACCCGACACAGTGCCTGGCACCAAGCTGGTGGCCGTGACTCACAGCCTGCGGGTCACACTGCCACAGCACATCAGCTCAGGGCAGGCACCAACGAGGGCTGTGGCCAATCGAGGTGGCACATGGAATTCGGGATGGCTGAATGCAGCTGTTCCAGCTGGCATTTGCCCAGGAGGTTCATGGAAAGAAGCTGTTTCCCTGGCTGTGTTGGTATCCGCATGGAGCACACAGGTGGGAGATGCATCACCCCCAAACCAGTCCTGACCCGTGAGCAGTGGGGGCGGCAGAGCTGGGGCTTCAGCAGCTCCTTCCCTTCAGCAGGGATGTTGGCTGAGGGATGTGGATAAACGCTGCTTCCTCCAAGCCCTCGCCTGCATTCAGCCCCTCTCATGGTCATGGTCTGGGAAGACGCAACAGGACATGGGCACTGGCAGGAATAACAGAATACCTTCAGAAAGACCCTTTTGGGCTCATGATTAGCAATGTGCCCAGATAAACGAGCTCCTAACAGCAGCAAAACACCACTGAGAGATCCCTCTGGCCAGTTCAAACTCAGGGATGCTGCTCAAGTGTCACCTCCAAGGCTGGTCAGCAGCTTAGCAGGGCAAACTGCAGGCAAAGCTCACCCGAGGGATGCTTGCCACCATGGCGATGGGGCAAAACAATCCTTCACTCACTCACAAATGCACCCCGCGCCCTGCCACCTGACCTCGAGCAGGGAAGGGGACGCCACGAGCCGAACCCTGCCTTAGGAAAGGGCTGGGGCAACCACCCTGGGCGCTGGCAGGAAGGAGCCCAAGGAAAGGAGACTCCAGCAAGGACGAGGTTCTGGCTGGGAGGTCCCCAGTGTGAGTGGCGGGGCTGCTTCTGCTCCCTGGGTCAGTGATGGTGCAAGGAGACTCGAGCACAGAGACACTGGAGCTCCACAACAGGGCTTTTGCTCAGGAACCAAGCTCCTTGCAGAAAGGGCTGAGAGAAGCCGTGTCACATGTGGCTAGCAGGACCAAGGCAGTGATCATCCCCCTGTACTCGGCACCTCGAATACTGTGTTCAGTTTTGGGCTCCTCACTACAAAATGGGCATTGAGGTGGTGTTTCGTTCTCTTTGGGGGGATTTTTGGTTCTCCAGTCCTCTTCCATGAGAAAAAAAATCTCAGCTGGACTGTTTTCTTACCCTCTTTGGGCTCTTCTGCTTCAGCAGGTAACCAATAAACTTCAATAATCAACCAGTGGCAGTCTTTAGTCCTTACCTCTTTTCCATCAAGCATCGCTCTCACTTTGGGTAACTGCTCTGTGCTTATTGATTTCTCACCCCTGGGAAAATCTGCATCTTCCCTACACTCCCACGTGCTCCTAGAAACATCCGACTCTTGGGATGCTGCACACTTGGATATTTTGGGCATAAAAAGAATCCACTTGTCCTCAGTGGACAGGCAACAGAATTCACATATTAATTTCATGCATTTTTTTATCGTAAGCAGACAATTGCTCAAAAGACATTTACCATCACGATGCTTTAAAAGAAGAGACAACGTACCTGCAGGCTCTTCCGTGCTGCTGGCAGCGGTGGTGGGGGGAGCGGCAGGGATCTCTGTGCAGGACAGTGAAAAGCAGGCAGGAAAGGAGACGAGATAAAAGAAGGAGTCGTTATTATTCCCGATCCCAGAGCCTGGCCCCTGCACACACCACCCTTTCCCTTCCCAACCACATCTTCCAGCAAGGGCTGTTTCCCAACCATGTCCTCCAGCAAGGAGCCTTGCGAGAGCCTCAGAAACCAACACACTGGGACTGTACCCTCTGGGGAACTGGGCCTCCCAGGAGGGTGTGAAAAAGGGTTTTTTTAAACCAAAAATTTGGGTTTGTGGCTAGAAGTAGAAGCAGCATGGCTTGGTGATTGCTGGTTGCTCCAGGTGACAGGCTGCAGCCAGCCAGGCGATTGCTGTGGTGCCACAGCCAGCAATTGCTCCCGACGCAGCCCGCTGCAGTCGCTAGGTCCCAGTTTGCACCCCAGGGCGGGGGATGCTCTTGCAGGGGCTCAGCGGGTGCGTAAGGCAGGCAGGGCAGGGGGGCATGCAGTGCCCAGCCCCAGCCGTTGCTGCCTCTCCCTGTCCCTCCCTTCCCACTGCTGTGTCCATCCACGTCTGAGGCAGTGCTACCCACATCCCACTCCTCCCTTGTGAGGCAGGATGCAGGCATTGCATCTCTCTGCTGGGATGCGAGTGTTATCTCATGCATTTAAAGGAAATGCAAACACATCTGGTGCCTATGCAGCGGTCCCCAGTTTTTAATTTGAGGCCGGCTTTGTACACATAGCTGAAACCTCACAATGTTCTGGATCTCCCTGCCTGAATCTGGCTGTTTGCTGATGTTAAAAAGGATGGGCTGCAGGCGGAGCACACTCTGTGGTCCCACTTTGGCAAGGCCAGCTCTTTTCCCCAGTGCACATACGCAGCTCCCATTACTGACATCTTTTGTACGTTTAGGGCACAGAGCTGCAATGTCTGGGAATCCTGGTGGGAGAACACCCTTCCAGTCCCTTTTGAGAGTGGAATTTTGGCACGAGTCAGGGGTCAGCATCTGTCTCCTCCTGCTTTTGCTCTCAGAAACCCACTTGGCCACGGAGGCAGGGTTTGCTGGGGTCTGTGTGCACTGCAGTGACAGCAGCTCGCAGGGGCGCAGCCCAGTTGGATGACTTTTTGAGTCCTTCACCCTCGTGCTATTAAACACAGGCGCAAGCCCACGTGAAACACACGCTGTGTAATCAGGCGGTACACGAACAGCCAGTGTAGCCGTCCCGAAGCCGGCGGCTGGGCAGGTGCTGGTGCCTGCTGGTGTGTGCTGCTGTGCAGACAGGTCCTACTGGGGGCTTGCTCATTCCCCATGAGGTGGTAGAAGTCTTTGAGACAAGGAGAATATAGGCAGTGTTAAATCAGAGAGTAACTGTGCCCTTCCAGACAAGCATCCCCTTGCTAGCTGCGGTGTAGCTGTGCCCTCGCAGTGCCAGGTGGGAAAGCAAGGGTAGGGATGGAGATGTATACAACGTATGTATAAAACATGTGTGAACTACATCCCCTCACACATAGGAGATGTTGACTGACATTTTCCAAGGATGAAAATGTGCTGGTTTGGGTTTTTCTAGGATGAGAGAACTGCGAGTTGCTCGTATCCTCACTTTAATCGGTTTGGCTTCAGACATGCAGATCAAACTCCCAGCGACTGCACAGCAACTGTAGCCAGGCCAGAGCGTTACTTGAAAAAAGTTTCCATCAAAAGTCGTGGCCCCTTGGAAAGGATGTTCTGCATGACACAGAAGGAAGGGTCTCCCGTGGGTGCTGGAGCAGTGGCGGCGTTGCAGGGCCAGGCTCATGCCAACCCTGAGCACGCCGGTTCAGCAGCCAGTGTGAGCACAGCCCAGCTCCAAACGCCCGGTTGGATTGTGTTGAAATCCTGTGTCTGTCTTTATTTAGCCCAATGAATCCCAGGGGAGGTGATGCAAGAAACAAGTTACCCGCTGATTTACCATGGCCCTGGGGAACGATTAATGATCAACCTTTGTGCATACTTGCTGCAGAACATACCGGAGCCATGACTGTAGCATCTTGGGGAAACAAGCATCTGGTTTGAGCTCTTGCCGTCCCATTGCAACACAGGGAAGAATGAATCTCAAGTGACCAAAAACCACCCTGGAATGTAGGTTTTCTTCAGCAGGAGAAGGTAGAGAAAGGGTTTGTGACCCGTAGTTCGACAATGGCCATCCTGAGAGGCAGATGCTGCAAGGGGACAGTGCGGGTGTGGACTCTGGGTTCCTAACAAAGACTTTATTCTTTCAACCTTCACTTGTCTTTTCCCATTGTTTTTTTTTTTTTCCCTTTTAGCAGCAGGGAGTCAACCTCAAGGGGAGCAGCCCCCCCTTCCCAGCCTGTCCCAGACACCATAATTATGATGCTTCGTTTCGTTAGGGCAGGCGCAGATGTCTCACGCGAGGTGTGTGAGCTACCGAGTGATCCAACAGCAGCAAAACCAGCAGCAGTGAGAGGGTAAAGCATCCTCGCCTGGGCAGTGCGTGCCCGGCAGGGACCGAGTGGGGATGTAGGTGTTTGCAGAGTAAACACTGCAACAGAGAGGGTTTTGGAGTAGCTGATGCTCCTGCTGTTGTTTTAAGAGCAGAGGATGAGAGCAGCCTGGGGAAGGCAAACTGAAAAGCAAACTCGAGGAAACAAACAGTAAACCCATGTTTCTGAGTGGGTCATGTGAGTGGCAGATCCCCCTTAGCAATCCAGGTGCTATCAGCTGCGTTACTGCGACAGCAGCTCCATCAAATGTCTGATTTGAGCTCTGTGCCAGTGCAGCACAGCCTGATTTTGAAGACCAAAATCCATTTGTAGTGATTTGCCTTAGCATCCAGGCCTGATGTGGTACCCCAAAGTAAATGTGCTCTTGGGCCACCTTGCCTCTGTGAGGCAAAATCAAATTACTGGCAAACTGGGCTGCAGATGCACTCACACAACCTACCCAACATGGCAGATGAGCTAGTTGGAAGCCAGGGCTGAATTTTGGGTTATATGCCCTCCTGCGGGCAGTGCGGCTGGCAGGGGTACCCAGGCAGCTCCATCCCCCAAGCGCTGCCCGCGTTTGTAGCTGCCCAGCCCAGGCAGCAGCTCCTTTGGGTTTGAAAAGGTTAATATCTCAAATTTACAGACATCAAAAGAGCGATCCACCTACTTATGCAGGGGGCGATGGGAGACCGGCTTTGCTGGTAGCCTTTGGCGCATCGGTTGCACGTGATGCCGGTGACGCCATCCTTGCAGGGACATTGGCCCGTGGTTTGGTTGCAGGTTTGGCCGGCGGCGCCCACGGGATGGCAATCGCACTCTGTGGGGGGAACAGACAACAAGAAGGTCAGGGGCAAAGGAAAGGGGGTGCAGGAGGTGTCATGGCATGGGCGGGAGCAGGGTGAGCTCCACCTTCTCCACAGCTGGTGCTGGACCTCCAGCCAATGTCCCATTCAGCCAGCAATAGCACTGACCTTAAACAGCGGTGGCACTGGCAGAGGGGGTGCACGTGGCCATCGCTTGGGTGCAGAGGGGAGAGCGTGGGAAAGGGGATGGCCCAGCCACAGTTTGTCCTGCTGCAGAGATGGGAACTGCAGCCAGGACGTCCTGACCAGGGCAGCAGGCGCTCTCCAGATCTGCGGGGGGTAGCATGGGGTGTCCCCAACTCAAGGATACCCACTCATGGACACTGCAACTGCCTCATCCCATGGGTGCTGCCATCAAGAGTTTGCAGGACTTGAAGAGGAGGGGAGCAACCACCGGAGCGACTCCGGGAGCGGCAGCACCAGCTGCCCCCACCCCAGCCAGCCTCCACCCTCCCCGGGCTCCCCGGAGCAGCGGCAGGGCTGTCAGGAAGAGGGAAAAAAATCAAGAAGCATTTCATCACCCCTTCAGCACATGAGATCTCAGGCAGGAAGCAATTGCTTTCAGAGACTTGGGAATTCATTTCACGTGCACTACAAAAAAAAAAAAATTCCTCCTTTCAGTACTTTCACTCAAGCCCTTTCCCGCTGAGCAGCATCCCTGGCAGCTGGCAGCGCGGGCGCAGGAAGGAAATGCCCTTGTGGGATGCAGGCAGGCTGGAGGACCTGCTGTTCCTGGCCAGATGGATGGAGGCTTGACGGCGGAGCCGGGCAGATGTGAAAGGTTTGGCAGGGTATGTAAATACTACACTTGAAATCATTCACCATCTCATTTCCCACAGTGGGACTTACCGGCGCAGCTGTTTGTTAAAAAAAAATTAAAGAAAAAAAAAAAAAGCTTTGGGGCTTGTTATCATCACTGCTCCAAAAGGATTACGGCCTCGCACATTTGTTAACAGTGCTGATTTCTAAGAGCTGCGAGCGCCGTGCCAGACTGCGGTCTGCCCCTGCTGAGCGGTGGCAGGGAAAGGCAGGAAAGCTTTGCTTTGCTCCTGCGGCATCCTCGGGAAGGAGCCAGCCAAAACCCTCCCTGGGGAGCGCTGATCCCGCTCTCCTTCTGCCCCTCGGGAGAAAGAGAGGTTGGGGGAAAATCTGCCCCGCTAAACCTGCCCGTGGGTCAGGACCAGTGCCAGCGTCCTCGCAGGCTCCAGTGGCTGGGCTTGGCTTTCAAACACCCCCAGATCCCCCAAACTGGGCATATGGCTCCCATGAGGGTTTGTGCTGGACCCTATGCTGTTTCTTGGTTTGTCTTGCACCCCTCTGGCTTCTAAGCACCCTAAATCCACCTCATTTGGGGCCAGCAGCTCACATCCCACATTCATTTGCGCTGGGCATCCAAGTTTGGGTGTTTGGCTGAAGCTTCCAGCACCCTCCTGCTCCTGCTTCTTGCACCAGCAGCCCCCAGTTTGAGCTTTGTGGTTACTGGTCAGCAGCTCCCTGGCTGGTTCCCCTCCCAGCAGGGTCTGGATGGTGCCTGGAGCCCCCCCACACTGGGATGTCTCCTTCTCCCTGCACGGAGCATCCCATCCCTGTGCAGCTCACCCCAGAGCACAAGCAAACTGCCGCCCGCTCCGTCAGCACTGGATGGGAGGAGGTAGAGCCGTTCCAAAAACTGATGACTTTTCACATGGAAGGGAAAAAAAAAAAATAAAAATCCCAGCAACAAAGCTTTTCCTCCTTTTCTCCTTCCCTAACATTTCTGATTTGGGGTTTTTGATTAAAAGTCCTACTCTCCCCCTCTGCCTTGAGCTGCCTCTGGGAACCAGCTGCTTGCAAACCATAGCAGAAAACTTGCTTTTCATCAAACCTGGTTTTGATGGGAAAAGTTTTAACATTAAATCAGCGTGGCTGGTGATGAGCAGAGAGATGTTTGGGTGGGAAAACCCGCACGCTGCAGCCCCTGGGGATGGGTTCAATATTGCTGGGGAACAGGAAATAAAAATACGTGAAGCCTGAAGAAGGAACAGAGCTAAAGAAGAGCAGAGAGGCAGGAGTTAATATAAAAATAAGCAAATCAGGGAAGGGTTACAGAAGAAGAGGCAAAGGGCAGGAGGATGGGGAGGAACATGCCTCGAGTTTCAGGCGTCCCCTCCGGGGCTGCGCGTGCTGGTTTCAGGCATCGCCTGCAAACCCCCATCCTGTGAGTAATCCTCCCCCACGTGAACGGATTGCGCTGGTTTCAGTGGGATCGCTTGGATGAGAGATGGGGGAAAAAAAAAAAAGAGGGAAAAAAGCCTTAGTGATGAGTAAGATTTACAGAATGAGGCTCTTGGAGGATGGGCTGCAGAGCGCAGAGCACTCGTTTGGACACTATATAAATAAATAGTGATGCTGCTGCTTCCTTCCCTCATGAGGTAATGCCTCAGCACAGCTTGCCCAAGTTATTTTTACAGCCATATCTGTCTGAGGTTGTCTACTCTCTCCCCACGCCGGGCTCCTGAAAGGGCTCTGCAGCACACGTGTTAGCCGTGTCCCCACAGGCACGCGTGACGTGCCCAAGGTTACGGAGTAGACTAGTGGCGGAGGAGCCGGGAATCACCAGCCCTTGGTCCAGGACCTCATCAGGAGAAGCCCCAAGGTAACGGCTGATCACTCCCTCCTACACACTGCGGGGTAAATCCCCTCAGGGTGTAGGGATGCGCTTTCCACCGCTGGTCCCCAACTTTTCATTGCAGCTCAGCACCCTGCACGTCCGGGATGAGCGCCTCAGGCAGCGGCATGCCGGCTCCTATAACACCTGACCCCTTTTTGGCTTTTCTGTCTTCCAGAAAACTCTCAAACTCAGCAGGAACTCAACCCTCTCGGTGCAGGAGACAGGAGGTGCCCTAAGGACTGTCTGCTGATGTACATTTGCTGTCCCTCTCCCAGAGGAACTGAACCCCTGCCAGCAATTAGGAGCAATTAAAGGCAATTTGCAGTTCCCTGGCCAGTGCAAACACTTGCAGCCAGCAATTACAGACTCTTCTCCTTCCCCAGCATGGAGTAGCTGGGGTGCTGGTGAGGAATGCTGGTTTTTTTTCCAGCACAGTTCAAATTCCTTTGGGTTGTAACCCCAAATTGAGGAACAATTGCTCTAGAGTCGCACTGGGGGTGCAATTGGTGCAAACACCCCCTTGGCATCCTCACCACCTTTCTGTTGGGAACCTTTTGATTCACAAAACGTATTTTCATGCCCAGACTTCCCCGGGTGCAAGTGTTTATCTGCCACCCACTGTGATGCAGAAAGAAAATGAGCAGAGCAGAGGTCGTGAGGCATCAGAGCCGAGAAAACCTCGCCGGTCAGGAAAGGAGAGTGCCTGGGACATTGTTAGAGAGGATAAGGGGGATAACAGGTGATTTATCCTCTGGGTCCTCGTGCCTTGCTTAAAAGGATCATCCCATAAAGGAGGATGCAATGGTGCAGTGAGATGTGAGAGGAGCAAACTGGAATGATGTTGGCACAAGAAAACGGTCTGTCTCCAGTCTGTTAGTTCACTCAGCATCGGGGGGAAGGGAAATAACTGTCATGATTTAGTTCTTCCAGCAAATCTTTAAGAAAACTCTCTGATGAGTGTCTGGCAGAGATGATCAGGAATTACTAGTGAAAAAAATATGTTATTTCTTGCTCAAAAACTGGCTGTGGAGGAGAAAACAAGGAGCAGGAATATATGTCAAAGCTTTAATGGGGAATGACAGTAGCAATGAGGATGCCTCTGCCCACGAACGCTGATTTTTCTTATATAATAACCACAACCTGGAAAAAGGAGGGAGCTAAGAGCATTTCAAGGTGGCCACCCTCAGCGCGGCTAATCCAGATGTGAGGAGACCATGTAGGTCTTTTGTGAGACCGACCCAAACCAGTGGGATGGCAGACAAAAACCAGTGTGCAGCAGGATGCATAATTGGAAGGAGGGAGCAGGATGGCTTATAGACAGTGAAGGGTCCCAATTAACCGCAAGCACTCCAGGAAGAGATTGAGGAGTCAATGAAACATCTGGCTGATTGAAATGGAGCTCAGAAGAGCACCAAGATAGCAGGTTGTGTTATGAGAGGGGTAGAGAGTTACACTGAATATAATATCATGGCACTGTAGTAATCAATAGTACGTCCTCAGCTGG
>JAAGAY010147754.1:0-32330 GCA_011801015.1 Ardeotis arabs
TACACAGTTCTGCCAGCCAGATGCTCACAGCGGTCCAAAGGACCAAGCTTTAAGCTACTCATCTGCAACCCTGGGTGATACAAGTGTAGAGCTTAATTTTCTGGCTAATATTCAGACTGATATCAGGCACTTCAAGGACGCTCGCAAACAGTAGTAAATAAGCTTTACTAAAAATGGGGCACTCTGAGGATTAGGAGGAAAAGTTGAACCAGAAATTGGTCTCTCTCTGAAGGGCATATGAAAATGTGGGGATACTCCCAAGGCCACCCCAACCTTTTCACCCTAGTACTGCACTCGTGTTGCCTTTTGTGGCACATCACACAGCTCCAGGAAGACACTGCTCCTGATCAGCAAACAGAGCATGCTCAGCTGGGATAAAACCAAATTATTTCAGTAAAAAGCTGCTCTCCAAACTCCTGTCCCACTTGGCACAGGCCGGCACTACCGCCGGTCACTGCTTCACAAATTGTGGGTTTTTCCCAGATCAAGGCAAAACTCAGCCTTTAAGTATTTCTGGCGCAGCCTCTGTGACAGAATACCATCATTAAGTCTGTGGACCTAGGTTTAGAATATCTAGTTAAAATTTTCTCCTCTGCCTGAATCCCTTGCTACATTTGTGCTGGCAGAACGGCAGCACTGAGCTTTAGCTAAAATCAGGACAATTTAGACCTGGCTTGGGGACTGCTGTAATTGGTATATACATATAGCTGTGAGGGGCAAGAAATTGGTTCTGTTACATCCATCTGGCAGCATCTTAGTAGCTGTAAAGTGGGAAGTGATGCACCAATGAGAGGATGGGATGCTAACAGAGGATTAGGTTATTTGGTTCAGTCTCTAAGCATATCTAATGTGAGCTGAATTATTACAGACCTGTAAACGAGTGAAGGTGAGATAAGTGCTACTGACAATAACGAATAGCAACAGGCTGTTTGTCAGTCATTGCAGATAAAAATTGCACAGAAAATTCAGTTCTCAAGTAGATTCCAGCCCGACTTCTGATCTTTTACTTACTAATTTTTGATCATGAGCCAGCGGTGGTTCAAAAAAGAAACAAAGTGGAGAAACTTTGTGATTTTTCTTGAGAGTTAGCTTTCTTGGTTAGTTAGAACCATCAGTTGTCATGTTAGGGACAGATGCATCCTATTTTGCATCAAGCTAAAAAATGTCAGAGGTTGTAACCAGAGAGATGTTTTGTAGCAAGTGATCGAACTTGAAAGGTTTATTGAGATTGTTTGGTATTTGTAAAGCATTTAGTATGGATTGAGAAATAGCAAAAAACATTCTTCCAGACAAGTCATTTTACATCAAGTTTTAGTCACAAACAAAAGTGCCCCACAGCAGTGCTGATTCAACTTTATTTAATAGAAAACCATGCAGAAGAATCAATAAAGGTTACTGATTTGCTCACAGTATGATAAACTACATGTATTTTGCAGATGTCTGGGAATGGGTTTAAATTTTTTTTGCAGATTTTGCAGTTTAAAAAGTGGAATAGGACAGATTAGAGATAGGATTTTCCTTCAAAAGCCCCACTTGGGCTGAAATTCTATTCCAGTGTCATGAATTTCCCCCAACAAACGCTGTTTTCAATACAGTCCTATAGAGAGCAGATTTATGTTTTAAAGGGAATTCTTTCTCTACAGTACAAATTAACAGGTTTCCCTCTATGGTGTTTCTTAGGAACACCTAAATATAATCCTCTGAATGTATTAAAACATTGAAACTGGATGATTGCAAGAATGGCCAGGAAAAGGTAAACCATAATGGATTTGCTCTCGCTGATCGCTGGAGAGACTTTCAAAAGCATAAGGTATTAGTCTGTCTTGGGCCCACTGAAACCTGCTCTTGTTTTAGTGAAACAGGAACAGGCCAAAGATACTATTGAGAACTTTGAGTAATAAATTCCTTGTGGAATTTATGTTTTTTTATAATAGCTAATACTTTGCATTCTCTTCTCATTCAAGCTGATTTGAACCAAGTACCAAAATCCTATAATTGGCTTAGGAACCCCTAATATAACTGGAAATAAACTCTCCAAAATGTACTCGGTATGTTCAACGTAAACTACATTTGATTTTGTCCACAGTCACTTCAGAGATGGCAGATCAGAAAACCAAAGTTCTGATGTAATATGTTAAGCTCTTTAGATCTAAAACTTTGATTTAAAAAAAAAAATTGCTACAGAAGTTACAGCCACTTGCACACACTCAGTCGATTCATGTTTATACTTGCAATAATTGTATATACAAATGCAAGCTCAAAATTTCACCTTGGTTTTTCCACTTCAGGAAAGGGAAAGGAAATTTTCTGCGTTCACACCCAAACACACACAGTGCTCCCTTAAAAGGAGACAAAAGTCCAAATGTTGCTACAAAATACTGTGTACTTCATGTACCAAGCTGTGCTCTGTGTCTTCCAGACAACACAAGTCACTTTGGGGACCTGGGTTACTTGCATCAAATTCCCTGTGCGCCACTCTTATACGTTATACTGGTGCTCGTAGAGTAGCACAACAGCAGACTAAGGGTTAAAGAAAAATACAAAGAGAGATCGGCTAATGGCAATGCATTGCCTATTATACTTTGAATTCTGCATCTGCTATTTTGGCAGTGCCCAGATGCAATAAAGGATCTCATAGCAAGAACATTTTATATCCTTATGGAGTTATACTGAAGTCTAAGAGTGACCTACATATATCCCCAGAGGAAGAGAGATACAATGAGTGACCTTTGAGAGCAAATATTTGCTTCATAGTGATACAAACACTTCAATGCAATAAATACAGGAAAATGAAAATGCTGCAATTTACTGTGGTGAAGGCAACACTGCAATAAAGTGTTCTTTTTTAAGCACTCTCCATGTTATTAAAGGACACATCTATTTTTCCTGTGGATATTTGTAGCCAGAGGATGACTGCATTGGCGTATTCTACTAAAAATGTCAGAGTCGGTCAATACCACACTTTATGCTTCTTTCTTGTAAGATTGAAAGAGCATTTCCGCAGTGGTGTGGCATTAGTAGAGCCACAAAAAACCTGAAGAGACACTTCGGATCTAGCATCTCAGGATGGCTGTTGAGCCATTTAAAGCTGGATGTTGGGTTGAAGCTATTCTCCATTTTTAATCTGGTTGTTGGCAGGAGAAACACACACTGTCAAAAGGGGAGATGAAGTTCAGCTACAGAGGAAGGGGGTCCTCCTTGCTCCCCAGTGTTGCCTCCTTGGGTGCTGTGCAAGGCGTGCTCAACCACTACGGGGCCAGGCACAAGGTAGTTCCGGAGCTTCATAGGACCCTCCTCTCCAGGTGCACATCCTTTTCCATGCTGCATCTTCCCAACAGCTATCACAGCCCAACGGGGAGCTATCTAGAGCTCAGCTGCCCAGCACGTTGGCCATGTCTTTACCACCCTCACCAGCCTTCCCTAGATGGGCTTTTTGCAGCTGGGTTATAAGAAATTCACTGGCATTAACCCCAAAGCTCAGTCTAGATCAGAAACTGTCTACTAACAGCAGCAGGGCATGAAATTACCTCAAAAGTGAGAACCTGCTGCAAAGGGATGCTTAGATACCAATACCCGTGTGTGTTGCTGACACTGGCGGTTTCCTCCTGAGACTGTGCTGAGGATGTCGTGTTTGAAGGCAGATCCCAACAGAAAGCCAAGAAAAGCATGTGTGTGCTGCCCACAGTCGGTGTGACAAACAACAGCTGGTGAGAAATTATTTAAGGGAGTTGGGAGCATAGCTTTTCTAGATCATGGACTCTCAGCAATGGCCCTCACAAGCTCTAACTCTTTGTTTTCGACTTCTGTCATCTCCATTTCACCCAGAGCTCACCACAATTAATACCATCTATAACAGAAGCATTTCTTGCTTTTGCCCTTATTGTATTTTAATTGATCTGAAAGCACTTGCAGAACAAATAATCTAATTTTGTAATGAAAAATCCTATTTAAAGATTTTATGCTACTGCATAAAATGTAACAATGAAAAATTACTGAAATTGGTTATTTAGATTTAAATTTTAAATAGCTCTGAAATAAAATCTTGAAGAAAGTCTGCTTTTTTTTATACCAATTTTGCAGTGCAGCCTGTTGCCTGGATGTAATTTATTCACAAGCTTTTCAGAAAAGTTTTCATTTCCAAAGAAACACCTTTGTTATGTTTGTGTTACTGATTAAGCCAGAAAAGCTGCCTCAATGTTTCTGTGGGGTGTGTTCACACTAAGGTGTGGCGCAGACACCTCGTCTCTCTTCTTTTGCTGCCCCATAGCCTGTTGCTTGCGAGCCTTTGGGCTCAGCTCCATAGCCGAGGCTGACGGAGTGCAGCGATAACCAATTTCGTTTCTTTTTCTTGATATTCAGTAAAGAATAATTCAGTAAAGCCTACTGGTGAGGGCTTGTCAGGGAGCGACCTTGGAAAAGGCAAGCACTGAGATCTTGCAAATCTGAATTCAGGAGAAGCAGGCAATTCCTAGTTTGCCACTGTCTTCCTGCAGCACCTCAGACAACTTATTTTACTCTCTTGCTTACGTTGCATGAAGATAGGTCTCTAGAGCTACGTGAGATGCTGTAGGTATTTGGTTTCCTGCTGCTGGCTGTATCTGTCAGCGTCGTGCAGACGTCTTGGATACCCTCGGATGGGACTGCTTGTCCATGTTTAACAACTGAATCAGTCTCCAATCTACACAATATGAATAAAATTGTTTTCCTTCTCAACTTGTCTTTTTTTCTTTTTTTTTTTTCCCTACTTGAATTGCAGGTGTTTCAGGGCATGGACTGGCGCTCGGTTTGGGGATGTATGTGGTGCAGGCGAACGCGGGGTTTTGGATAAATGCTAGTGAGCACAACATTCTATTCTCACACTGCATCTCTGTGTCAGAACCCATACCTAGCTGGAACAAGAAGTCTCCAGTGAGAGGCCAAAATGAAGATACAGAAGTATAATTAGACAAAATGATGACTTCTGACTATTTGCTGAATGCATTGGAAAAAATAATTGGAAAGCAGTTTTCCTATGGGCTTGTGTTACTGTAATGAAAAAAAAAACCCAACAAAATGATTTCTTAGCGTGAATGCAATTACGCAACATAAATGTGCTACCAGGGGAATTACTTCTTGTGAATGTGGGCGCCTCCACCCCTGGCAAATCATCATTAGTGGGCAAATGAGCGTGATTGTGCGTATACACGGTTGCAGTGCAGCAGACAAGTTGTGTTGACATAACCGCTCCGTGCCGCGGGTTTCTGCAAATAGGGAGGTTATGAGCCATACATCCTACGCTTTCCCCCAGGCACTGCAGCCAGGGGCAATGGCAGGTGGAAAAAGTTGCTGTTGAGATCTCAGAGAATAAGGAACAGTCATAAAAGAAATGCCTGGAGCCACCCCATCCCAATACAAAGCAAGTCATTGTTGTCCTGTCAGTTGTCAGACAACACGGCTGTTTTATGAGGTTCCAACACGTGCGTGTCGCTTTATCAGGCTCCCGCACTGAAAAAAAAATAAAAGCACAGAGCAGCCATTTTGTAACAATTTCACTTCAGAGTAGTAACAACTTGACTTTCTATCCATTTTACTGCTAACAAAACTGCTTTAGAAAATAAACCTTTCAATGTGTTATCTCCTTGCAGTCATTTCTACACCTATGTACCCACACATTTTTCCTTTCTAACAGCAACAGAAAAACATTGCAGGCAAAAGTATTTGTTTCTTTCCTGTCTGGGAGAGCAACCAGCTGAAGTGGTGGAAGGTGAAGAAAGAAACCCTCGTACCAGGAGTAGGCACCTCATCTGGAGGGAGCTGTTGGCAGCGCAGAGGTCACCAAACAGAGACCTGGACTGAGCAGAGTGCTGTGAGTCTAATTCCCTGTTATTACAGGGAGTTGCCTTATACAGCTTCATTTATAATTTAGTAAGCTATGTCGTATGATTTCCTAAGTTTATTGTGTTCCCGCTAGTTCTGAGTCCAGACCCTCACTTCTCCAGTATCCAGGAAATATTTCACTTCTAGCACAAATTGATTCAAAGCCAGAAAATAGCAGCTTGTTCCTGTGCCGATCTTGTTCTGTGGCTTAAATAGTTCCTCTCCTTCTTTGCTCTCTCCTTCTCTTCTCTCAGGTATATAAACAGCAGTCATAACCTTCCTCAGCATTTCTTATGACATGAAAGATCAGGCTCTATAAGTCCTTTCTTGGTAGATGAACTGTTCGCCACCCTGCAGCTGTTGCTTATGCTGGTTCCAGTTTGAATTAGGCTTCTGTGGAAAAGGGTGGCTGGCATTTCACAGAGTGTTTTAAAGGAAGATGTTGACTTTGCTCGAAGGGCTTAGTGCTTCCACATCGCTCCGGGAGATACCTGTTCCAAAATATCCTACAACCTCAATTGCTCTTGGTGGCTCAGGACAAGAAATCCAGGTATTAGTAGAGAGGATTAAAGGAAATGTCTTGACTTGTGACAAAGCTATTTACATTCTGTGGCCAGAGCCTGGGAGAAAAACAAAAGGCATCTGCTTAGCTGGAGGAGGAGATCTCTGACTGAGTCATGATTTTCAGTGAAACTCAGACCTTGAATTCATTCAGGTCTTCCTGAAAATATTCGCTGCAGCAGTGACAAGCAATCAGCCTCTCTTCTCTTTGATTATATTCCAACCTGGGTTTCTTTATGCTGCTCCTAAGCCACTAAATCTGATTAATGGCCAATTTTAGAAGCTAGGGGTGAAAGTCATGCCCCATTTCAAGTTGGAGGAAGTTTCACCACTGTCATTAGCGGGGTCAGGCTTGCAGGTGGAGCTACCAACCAGCAACGTGCTGGTAGATGCTGGCAGCATGTGGAGGGTGAAGAGTGGAGTGTGCGTGTGGGTCTGCGTGCAAGCATAAAACAGGAGTGCTTGGCATCTTAAATGCTTTTGTGTCAGATTTTCCTGGGGCTCTACCTGCCACCCTCTGTTTCTCTTAGATGAATAGATGGATCAATAGATGGATGGAACATAAATATAAATATATAATGTAATTATTGCAAGACATTTATTGAGGGATTCAGGAGACAGCAAGAAATAAGAAAACTGCATGGAATATTTTGTTGGGGAGCTTAAAGGGCGTTCCCACCAGGATCCATGAGGCATGTTGTGTTTGCAATTCCTAGGTTTGTAGAAAGAAACTGTTTCCTCTGCAGAGTCTTCTCAAGTGCGCACAGAGCTCCTGCTCCAGCCCCCTGCCTCCATATACACATCCAAGCCTCTTCCACATCTCCTGGTTTCAGTTAATTGTCACCTCTGCTGAGTATCCCAAACCAAAATGATCTTTTGGGGTAAAGGCAGGAGCCAAACCTGGGCAATGAAGGCAAAACCAGTGTGGGGCAAAGACAGGTACAGATTTCCCCAGAAGCCAAGTGAGACCTGCATCCTATGTTGACTCATGGCACAAAAGTGTTCACCACCCATCTGTGCCAAAGCATCATTGCTCCTTTTCCTCACTGTCTAGGAGTTGCTCACAGGCAACAACTGTGACGTGCTGAGGTTTCACAGGTGGCATGAGACACCTCCTTTCAGTGAGCTCCAGGAAAGGGGTTGGTCATAGCCTGGGAAGTCAGTGGGCAGTGAGCAACAGCCTGTTTGCTCACATCTCTCACACAGAGGTTGGATCAATTTGATTCAACCTTATAAAGTCACTGTAATACAGAAGATGAACTGTGTCTGTGCCTATTAATTACCTCCCGGTGCTGCAGTTAGTGTCTGTGAGTCAGGAGAGCTTCAGCTACGTAACAGGTAATGCGGCATGAGAAAATTGCAGTAACTCAGCCCTGGCTGCTCATTTTTTTGCTCTTAGTCTTGCCAGTGGGGAAGTCTTACACATCAGTGTGGTGGCAGCCAACTGACTGCTGTTGGTTTGTGTTCCTGAGTGAAGGCTCTCCCTCTGTACTTTCCTAAATCAAGAGGAGCAGACCCAGTGGCAACAGAGAAAGCGAGCTGAGCTTCTGCAAGACAGCATTCAACATGAGTAGTTGTTCAAAAGACCTCACTCCACGTTGCCTCAACTGGAACAGGATACCCAGAGAGGTGGTAGATGCCCCATCCCTGGGAACATTCAAGGCCAGGTTGGATGGGGCTCTGAGCAACCTGATTTGGTTGGAGATGTCCCTGCTCCTTGCAGCAGGGTTGGACTAGATGACCTTTAAAGGTCCCTTCCAACTCAAATTGTTCTATGATTCTATGGTTCTCTGCCTTTGCAAGGTCAGTGCAAAATGCTACCATGGCAGAAGAGATACAGACACTTATATTACATGCAGATCAAATCAATGGCAGAAAATGCAAGCCAGCAGAGATCATCCTCAAATTTCTTATAACCACCCAAGAAAGCAGACAGACAACTGAAGAAAGACTTTTTTAGTCTAAATGAATGATGAAAAAGAAACCCACAAATGGGAGAAAGATTTTTTTTTAGGCTAAATGGATGATAGACAGGAAACCCATGAGTATTACAGGAAGAAAAGAGAGCACATTTGCATTGGCCTCTGTCACAAAGTAGAGCTAATTTCTGCTGCATTTTGTGGAAGTCTGCAAGTCAGGGGGAAATTTTGTGGTAATTTTATTTAATTTAAAAGTGTTTCTTTTTTTTTAATTAATTGAATGGAACAGTGAATAACTCAGTCATTAAAACAGTCGTGGAATTCTTCATTTGTATGTTAGAAAATAAGTTATTTTGGTGCTATCACTTCTTTATTAATCCTGATGCTTTTAGGACTGGATGAGACAAGCTCTGAGTGTAAGGAGCACTTTTACAAGCGTAGTATGGAATGGTTGATGATTTTGGTACACTGAAAAATATTGAAAAAGGTTTTATGGCGGAAGAACAATAACTCAGTATTTTAGTTTAAAAGATTGGCAGTGACATAGTTAACACCATCAACATCAATGCTGTCGTAGCTTTGATTTCAAAGCAATAGACAGGAATAAGGCTTTCCCCTGACAGTGTCTGTTACGGGCTGTCAGCAGACTCAGGCACACAACATTTCATTTCTGGGCCAAAGGGCTGTGGCTTCACTGTGGCTTTTGCAGGTAGGGTTTACCAGCTTTCAGTGCATTCGTGTGGGCACTGAGGCAAACGTGCAATGCCAAAGGACACCTTCTTCTAGCAAGAGTTGGTAGCGTAGATTCTGGCTTATGCAGCTATGGCCTTAAGTTTAACAGAAATGAACGAAAGACAATTAATGCAGCAGTAGCGGCATGTAAACATTACAATAGGGGGGTAAAATTCTACACGCTGCAATCATGAGGGTATTAGGAATCTAAATAGACAACTTTCCCCTTTTGACATGTATTTGCAGTAAACAAAGCAAGTAATTATGTTTACCATATCCATCCTTTCCTTTCATTTCTGCCTAATGGTAAATGTATGACTGTGTTTCCACCAATGGACTGGTATATTTTTAGCAGAAATCTTCTTTAACTAAGTCTCCAGAGTCAAATCAGCAGCTGACAAAATATAAGCATTATGAAAGTGGGCTGATGGTGTTATTTGTAGAATAGGATTTTTAACTGAAGAAGGGTGATTTTTTTCAGCTATGAGGGACAGCAAAAAAAGATGTTAAAGAAAAGATCTCATTGTCTTTGAGAGTCTTGGTTATCACTGATTATTCATGTTCTTTTCTTTTTCAAATTAAAGAGCCTTATCTTTAAAGAAACAATTTCATTATGCATATATCTGTATATCAATCTGTCTGTCTGTCCATCCCTCTGTTCATTGTATCATACAGCATCTGAAGCAGGTAGCAAGAAGGAAGGGACCTTGTCACTTTGAGGTTTTTTCCTTTTGCATGCAGCCGTTTGTGGTGAAGGCACGGTCATGTGGAAATGCAACACCATAAGTAAAAGAGAAAAGGCACCAGAGATTATAGGTCTGAGTCAAAGCCTTATCATCTTGAGGAACTGCTATCCAAAATGTATCTGAAAGGAGTTCAGGAGACCATCTGCACCTCTCCGCTGCTGCCAATGGATTTTCTCTAGGGCAATGGAGCTTTAATAATGGATAAAGAAAATAAAAAGGGAGGTTGACCTTTCTGAGGGTGCTCTGAGTTGCCCCCGAGGATGTTGTGTGTTTTGCAGACCAACCCCCACGCTCATGGCAAAGGGCTCCCTTTCTGCCACATCCAGGGCAGCTCAGCCCTATTCCCGGCCCTACTCTCTTCTACTTTGAGCCATAGTCTCCATTAGGAACCTAATCTCTGGAAGCAGGAGTTCAAGCTCAAGAAAGTCCATGAGCTTTGAAAAACTTACTTCCCTTCAAGAAAGAAAAAGAAATAGCTACAGCTACATGATAAAAATAACAGACCCTACTTAGTTTTTAACTACTCCCATTCTCAATTTATATATAGGTGATACACATATACACACACGAGTACGAAAAATACAGCTGGCACAATATAAGAACACAGCAGAATATCTTTTAAAAATGCAATTTATGTGGCAAAAAGGCCTGGGAACCCAATTTTAAACCAGTAGACCTTTTACAGATCTAAATTTTATTCTTTCAAGGCTCTTTTATAGAGTCACAATGACAAAAAATTCTGCTGTTCATCTCCCTGAAGCTGGGCCTTTGACAGGCCAGGCTTATTCCCAAAAGCCTGCCGTTTTGCAGATGCCATTCAGAAAAGGGAGAGGATCTGACTGCTCTGTGCAGTGAGCATGGCTGGGAAATTAAATGGGAAGATTTTAGTGTCATATCCACTGTGCATTGCTGGTGAATATTTATACCAGAACCAATAAACTGGGAATGACTGTTTAAAATGTGTACTTACAATGCATTTACAGTTGTACAACTCAAATATTGAAAGCATCTGACATTTCTAGGCTAAGTAACAAATTACATCAGGCACAGAAAGGCATAATAGCACCCCACAAATATGCAAAACTTATTCCCTCATTTTCAGAGGCCACTGCTGCTTTTTGCTTCACATCTACAACTAATTCCCAGCTGCTACTCATTTCCCAGGAATCAGTAATATAAATTCGAAGGGGCCAAGGGCACACACACACGCACACACTGGCTTTCCCTGGTGCAGGCTGTGAGAACTCCTCATTATTTATTACAGGCTCACGAGGCTGATTTAAAAACCTCTTTTTCCTCTGAAGTTCATTTGAGCCTTCACAGGCTGATGAAAAAAAAAAACAAACCAGCGTGCTCCTCCAGTGAAGATTACCCATACTTGCAGGCTAGGATTTAGCTGCACTAATACAAGAACACAACTTCCATTCTTTTTTTTTTTTTTTCTCATTTCTTTTTTTGTTGACCAATCAACTCAACAACCGGGTAGATAGTGCCTCAAGGGCATCGCTTTCAACCACGTGATCAGCAGATTAACAGACAGGCTGCAAAATCCTTTCCGCTCAAACTGTTTTAACAGAGGATCAAAATCTTTCTCTCTGCGTGAGGATTTTTATTTAGCTAGTTCTTTTTATTCAGTTTGCACCTGTTTGTGAAGGAATTAAGACCTGCAAGGGCATGGAAGCTGGTCTGGTTTGGTTTATAACCTTTTCCTTTCAATTTGTATTTGGGAGGAGAAAGTTTCACGGTTCCTTGTGGGAACATTGCCCCTTCCCTGGGTCTTACAGTTGCATCGTTATTGGTTGAATCTCATCAACCCATAATTATGGCCCTGAAAGGTCAGAATTTGAAACATTTTGCAAAACCTTCTCCTTTTCCCTGCTGAAGTTCATCTTTTCGTTAAGGGCGATGGATGTATTGAAGTAGCGTGTGGTGCAATCTGGAGTGGAGAGGCTTGAGAAAGACGTGAGCTGAGTGGGTCCTATGGGTTTACATGAGATTTACAGAGCTCTGCTGGACAATAAAACATGGGATTAACTTTGATCACATAAATAAAATGAATGACAATGGACTGATCCTTGGCTCCAGCAGCCTGGCTACTGGGAAGCTGATGTGCTAAGGACTTTGCAGCATAGAGGGCATTCCTGTTGAAACCTTTTGTATTTAGTGCACAGATCTCTGAGGTATGCAGGTACAACTGCTGCTGACGGCAAGAGCGTACGTTCCCTGTTGTAGCACAGGAGTGTTTTTACTGGAGAAAACGGGACTCAAAAAAAAAACAAAACAAAACAAAACAAAAGCAGAAAAACCAGACTGCCTGATATTCATCCAAGGCACAAAAGCACACCTGGAGCTACGTAGAGTGAGGCTCACATGTGAAGGTGTACACACAACATGACCAAAGAGGTTTCTTTGGCTACAGCATGTGTTAAAATAGAACTAACCCACTCACTCAGCTGCTGGCCGATGAACCACAGCAGTGAGCCAGGACAAGAGCGTTTCATATGCTACCAAAAGTAATGGCAAGAATAAACTCAGCAAAAAAAAAAAAAAATTAATAGCTGACATTTTGAGAGCAATCCCAGTCTGGTCACAAACAAGTGGCAGAATTCAGTGAATAGAGGATTTCCCCAGAACTGTGCTTGGATATTCCCACAGTCTCACTGTCAATATCCTGCAGCTCCAGGTTTCAAGCTGGGGAGCAGAGTGTATACGATGCAGCTGAGGACAGAGGGATTTTGCTTCACTGTCTGGCAATGAAAGCTCCAATTCTTTTTTTTCATTTAAATCCCTAAACCTTTTTCTGCTGTCACTGGGAGCTACATGGGGTGACTCTGGGCCTTTAAGACCAGAGGCTTTACAAGGAGCCATGCCAAAATGAAGGAATGAAATCTTCCTTGCAGTGGATGAATAGTGACAGCCAATCTGATTCTTCTAAACATTAAAACGGAACTTGTTTTACATCAGAAAAACAGCATTTGCCTTCCAACCTCTACCTTCATAAGACTCTCATTTATTTAGGCACATCTGCATTCATTCACCTGAGCACAAATCCAGAGAAATTCTGGGTTTCGGCTGAGACAGTCTGCTTTTCCAGCCCTCTGCATGAGAGCAGAGCTTGTCCCAAGGACGGGCGACTGCCAGCACTGCTGCCTCCAGAGCATCGCAGAGATGACTCACCCAGACTCAGCCCCCAGCAGCCCAGGAGCAAGAGGCACCGTCGCTTACGAAGTTGCAGCATGACAAGGACCGCAGGGCAAAGCCCATGACGAGACCGAGCTGGGGGTGTACAACTCATAACGCTGGGCACATCTGGCACAGCACAATCTATGACACAGAGGAAATGCCTGAATAAGAAGGACGGCAGCAGCCGTCCTCTCAAAAGGCACGTCCTGCAGCAGTAGGTGGCTTCTGGCCACGTCCCCAAACAAGGAGTTAGGAGCTGGTATGCTGTGAAGCCCGTGACATCAGGCATTGTAAAATAAGGAAACTGTACCCCACAAGGTGCTTTTACACTTTTAAGTGGCCAGGCAGTCAGTGTCCAAGGCTAGGTGTCTCAAGCAGATGGTGCACCAGAGAGTTTTGCTGGAGCTGTTCCTGAAACAGCAAATGTGTCTCTCCTCTGAGACCTACCAGGGGACAGCCATCTTTCCAGGTCTTGGTAGAAATGCTCTGGTCTTCCAACATCAGCCAAAACCCCTTTATTTTTTCAGCTGGTTTTAGTTTTGGAGAGCTCTCCCTTCACTTCTATCCCTTCTGCAAATGTATGTTTGAGGACTTTTAGAAATAGAAGTATTTCAAAGTATTTCAAAGTATTTCAAAGTATTTCAAAGTATTTCAAAGACAATTACTTCAGACTACTGCTGAAGTAATTTGTCAGTAAAATAAGTTCCAATCAAAAATATTGACATGCTTTCCTATATATTTATAGATACTATTCCTGTAAGTAAAGAGAGCAGGATGGGGCGTGAACTTCGCTTGAATGTAATCCAATTTAAATCTAAAGCAATCATTATTTTCTTGTGTATTTTATGTAATCTAAATTCCTGGATGAAGAACCAGTGAGTCTTCATTCTTGACCTAAGAATTATGTGGGAACAATTCTGCTTTTGATACAGAATTTGTTTTCTGTAAGCAAGATTGCTCAGTTCAGATATTTCAGACTGAACTGTTTTCACAGTGCTGACACTTATTTCTCAATAAATGAATAAAAAGAGGGAGGTGACTCCTTCCTTCATGAAACCCCAGTGACACATACAGCAGAAAATACACGCAGTGTAAGAGATCTTGTAGTGCAGCTGCAGCCTTCATGCTTAACCCAAGGGTAAATTGAAGATCACAGCTTTAAATGAAGTTACCTGCTTAAGCTTTGAAAATACATCTAGAGCACATCTTTAGGACATGTAGATTGGACCCATCTGGTAGAGTAAAAGCCCCTTGTTCAAGCAAAAGAAAAAAAAAAAAGCCATTGTTGAGGAAAAAAAAAGGAATATTTATGTCACTTATGTCACTTAAATCAGTTAATGGCTCAAGAGAGCTATGTAACTGTATTTCAGCCCTTATAAGCGTGGAGCCCACTGACTGATGGACAAATTGTTGTCTAAAATGCCCCAGGCTTAGCCCAGATACGATGGGCAAAACCAGCAAGCATGTCTCAGGCTCTCTGGTCTCCTCCCTCCTATGGTGAAATACCGACGCACCCAGTGAAAGAGCTGCACTTCCAGGTGACCTTGAGCTGGAGAGAACAGGGGCAAGAGATTTATTTAAAGAGCTTGTGGGAGGGACATGCTCTATTTTTAAAGAATAATAATCCATTTTGGGAGTTTATTACACTCTTGGAACTGGGTGGTTGCCAGAGAAAAAAGACCGCCCTCCTCCTCAGAGGGATGGGATGCAAACCTATTGTGAGCCTTCGTATTTTCTGCTGCACCTGCCTGTCCTAGCTGAGCTCTTCAGCTCCAGAGCAGCCCCATCAGCAGTGGGATGCCTTTCCCCCTCTCCCACCACTCACAGCTGGACCCACAAATCCTTCTTTCCCAAGGAGTCACTTCCCTGCCCTCAGCAACATCTCCTGGTTCCTGCAAACCAGAGGGCACTGCAGTCTCTGCAGAGTGACTCTGCTGCAAGTGCTACTTCCACGCTTCCAATGAAGAGGCTGAGAAGAAGGCTTCCTGGGTGTTAAATTCAAGCTAGGCGTAAAGCAGGGAGGGCATAACACAGCATCCATTTTAATATTTGATGCAGTGAAGCCCTCTGCCTCAAGGATTTGCTGCCAGCTGCTGCAGCGTGCGCGGTCTGCTGCAGGATCTGGCATTGGAGCCCTGCGGGAACCAGACTGGGCAGGGAAAGCCTCAAGTGTATGTCCCTGGGACAAGAAGAGGGGTCAGGTTCAGCAGCCCCCTTCCCCTCAGGCAGAGAGCGCCACGTAACGGTTAGCGAGGCTTTGTGCTCTGTCCTGCTTTTGTTCAAACGTCAGGTGAAGAGAGGCACAACAACAAGCTGTCAAATTATTTATTTTCTTCCCTTTTCCCTACATTCCCCATACCTCACCATAAGGCTGCGTCAAATCCAGGTTAAGTAACACAGGATACCGGTGTCACAAAAAAGACTAATTACTTTCTCAGGTTTCATTAGACTTGGAGGGTAATCTGCCTGAAACTTCAGATGGCCCTGGATGAACATGAACCACCATCAATGCTCAGTAGACAGCTGGCAACAGTCTATGAAGCCAACTTATCTGTATTCCAGGCAATCCAAAAATACAGACCACGATTTAAAACTTTGTCCTGGCATAAGTAAATAACTGTAGTCTGTGGCTGAAACTGGCAAATGTGGAAAATTAACTTTAGATTAATTCTGTATTTAAGAAAAAAATGCCAGCTTGGGAGGAAGGGCTCTGCACGCCTCTTTTTCTTCACTGCTGGAAAGCAGTGAAGTGCCTTGGGCTGGGTGAACGAAACTATCACAGAGTTCATTGAGGGAAGGATTTAGAATCTGTCTCTTCTGAGGACTTGGCCTAAGAGCCTGGAACAGGTTACTCGCTTTTTAATGAAACACTATAAAGATCCTTCTCCCTGTCAGGCTGAGGTGAGAAAGGAACCCCTGCGTAATTTTTCTCAGTGGAGTTCATCTCACTTCTACTGAAGCAATGAAGTCTTCCTTATCAAGCCAGTGTAGCAAATTTTAGCTCATAAGGCTAATGTCATAATAGCTTATATTGATCACCTTGTCTAACTATAGATATTTATTAATAATGAAAAAAATCAATATTCATTTATATTTAATGATAATACTTTGAAAGCAGAGATTTCCCCTCTTTATCAATACCAAGTAATATCCCCCTTTGGTGAAAGAAACTTCTCTGCTACTGAAACATAGCACTTCCTGTGAGTCCTCTCAGTGCAATCGCCTGTCTCCGTAATAACCTGTGCCATCTCCTTCTGAGGAATGGATAAAGTTCCCCAAGATGGAAAACAAGTAGACCAACCTATCAGTCCTCAGTCAGAAGGTGATTAATGTCAGGAGTGGTCACCCACTAGGAAATTTCTCCTAGTTATTTTATGTGTCTGAGCCAGGTTAATGAAACTTCTCATGACATAGGAATCCTAGTTCTTTGGCAAGCCTTGCTGCTTCAAACCTCCTCTGATCTGAAACAGGAACAAGAATTAAAAATCTACCCCAAAGCTTGATGAGGCTACTGTATTTCCAGGACATTTCAATAGGCCTTAAGCTAAGCACTAATACAAGCTCACGGATAATACAGGCACAGCAAACGTTGCGTTTTAGGGCACAGGTATGGAGAACAGAATAGAAGCCACATATCTTTACCTCATTGTGTCTCAGCGCCACAACAAAATTCATATGAAAGCTCTTTCCTAGAATTAATAAACACGTAGAATAGAGGTGCTGGGAACACTAGGTAAGGAGCAAATTAGTGTAATTGAGCCAGTCAAGCTTGACTAGCTAAGGCACATGCCATGTTTGGGCTGCCAAGAAGGCTCCTTCGATTCACCTCTGATTAATACTCAGCCTTGGTTAGCAGACGGTCATAGTAATTGCCATAGTAATGGTAGGATGTGAAGATGGCCTGTCAAAGCAGTCTGCCTCCCGAGTCAGCACATGAAATTGTTGACAGAACCTTTAAGGATCCCTGCCCAAGAAGTTACCAAATCCAGAACAAAATCCCAAACCAGTGCCGGGTCACTTATACCCATTTAAGAGGAAAAGCAATGAGTGGTTAAGTATACTCTCCCCTTCCCCCTACCTTGGAGTAGAGGTCTGACCACTAGGATTTGCTGTCTTAGCTCTTCCAGACATAAAGACCACAACCACTGAGGAGCAATATCACCCACCCACTAAATGTCTACGAGCAAATCCCCAGAAGTTCATGGCGTGAACAACTGCTCACAGAGACCCAGGAATGAAAGTGGATACCTGTCCTCTGACTCTCAGTAGTTATGCATTCCAAGGGCACGGGCGATCTCTTAGCATGATCAATTCAAAAGCTAAAGAGAAGCGGATCACAAAATTTGAGCTTTTCAGGTATTCCAAAAATCACCTCCCAGCAAGCGCCTTTGCAGTCTTCCCTGACTGGTATGTAGCCTCACATCCTTGGTGGCCCCATCCAGGGCCACTAAGAAATAGCAGTGCCTATCAGCTTGTTTTCTTTTAAGACACTCCAAGGCTCACAAGCAGAAGAGGCACGGAGTGTGTGGAAAGCCAGGGAAAGAAGAACAGTGTTAAGCGTTTCTAGCTGTTGTGGTGGGTGCTTTTATCCAAGAAGAGCCTAAGACCTGAGCAGGTGCCCAGAAGGCACCATAAGGGATCAAGTGCAGAATTCAGTAGGACACTAGTATTAAAATATTATTTCTCCATCTATTTGTTGTTTTTTTTAAAAGATGCTTCTTTCTGAAACATGGTGCAGCATTTGCTATTCCAGACAATATAATTTCAAGACCATACATTTTGTGCCTAATGCTATTTCTAGAAGAGACAGGAACCTGCATTAGAGGCTGCCAACCACAGCTTCCATATTATCCCAGACATCTGATGTGTTGTCTCCAGCAATGGCTCAGCCATGGGAAGCCCAATCAGTCTTCATCTGCTTTATCTCATCCAAAAATGAGATATAAATGTTTCCCACTTTGACTACATTTCTGTCGCCAAAGTTATGAGGCTAGAAAAGCTTTTTTAACATCTCCAAAACACAAGCAACGAAACTTTGTCCCCTTCTCTCTCCAATTCTGATTGTATATCAGTATTCCTTGGCTCTGAAGGCTATAATCAGTCTAAATGCTTTAGGGGGCTTTGGACTAAACAACAGCACGAATGTTGTTCATCAGTATAGACTCTTTGGCAGGAGTTAAACTTGATTCATGCCAGACACACAGATAGATGCAAGTAAGCAAAGAAACAGAAAAAAAAAAGTTTGCCATTTCATTAGAAATCTGCAATATACTGATTTTATAAACTAATCAAATAATAATCAAAAAACTTACTAAAAAGATAAAAACTCTTCATTTCTTAAATGGAACCTTTGTAGAAAATGAAAAAAAAAGTGTATTTATTACTAAAAATTAATCTTATCCTTTTCAAAGCTTTGACAACAATTATTCCTTTTCTTTCCACTAGGAAATCAAAGGTCCATTTTCACTGCCTAGAGATCTGGCTGCCGTATCACGTTCTGTATCCATGCTGTGCTTTAGTAGCTGTTAACCAGCTACTAAAATAAATGCAATAGGTTATGTTACTTCTGGGGGGAAGTACTGTTCTCTTTGGTATTGTAATATAGAAAATCGATAAAATTTCATATTTAAAATACTGAATTTCCCCCAATATTTCAGGTTCTGAGCTTTTTGATTTTACTATATAAATGAAGTGTCCTCATGTGAGAAATACTAAGTAGTTTAAGCAGTAATGGAGACATTTATACAGAGTGAGGTGGTCGAATTCTGAATTAAATTAATTTCAACAGCATTGATTAAACAAAGGTTCTACATTCTTTGCTAGTCTGATTTATTAAGCAAACAATTTGTGTCTCAGTGACCCATAGTTAACACCTATATCAAGATGTAATTCAACAGGACACATCAACAGTATAGATAAAAAAAAACTTTACTGGTAGTTTACTCAAAAATCTAATATCATGAACAAAATAATTGTATCTATTAGAAGAAATGTTTACATTTTTACGTATGCAAAATTGGCAATATTGGTTTTCACAGTGAGAAGAAATGGTCGCAACTCTTTTCTTCAATTTATCTTTTTTTTTTATTGAGGATTAGAGAACCTCATCCTTCAACAATTTACTTCCTTACTTCATCGTTAACCTCTGTTAAGTTTAATTCTTCACGTGGTTTTTCAATGTGCTTCCCATAAAAATGGTGCTTGTCCTTTGCTTTTTTATGCATTCTTGGCAGAAAACTTCAAGAAAAGTCAGAGATGTTTGCAGTAATGGACAACTAAGCTGTCATCTGACCTAGAAATGGAACTTCTTGAATCACAAGCACAAGTGCATGACTTAATTTCCTGTGGCATCTGCAGTTACATCTGGCATTTCCCTTTGGTCCATCTGTATTTGGCAGTCCTGCAGTGTGTATAATTTGCTCAAAGAATGCCAGATTGCTGCTGACCCTTAGAAGTCCACATGTATACGTGTCCTCTTCCTTTGAAGAGAGACAGGTCTTGGCAGTTCTGATAAGAAATTTTAAACGGTGGATCACGTGTGTCTATCTCAGGTCAAAGTAATCCACTCCTGGCTTGAGATGGACACTTTTTTGATCTCTTGCATCTTGGTTGCTATATCCCATCTTAGAGTCACCATTGGGCATGAGTTTGTGAAAATGAGACCGTCACGCAGGCAACAAAAACTTTTTACACCTCGCTGTTTCAAAGCCAATTTCATTACTCTTCCCTGTATTACAATGTATGGCAGCAGAGAAAGAGATTTTCTAAAATTCAGGTTGAATGCTCTTGTTCCAGCATTCCCAGCAACTTGCTTAGAATTTTTCATATAACTGTATATTAGCCTTCCCGCAATTGCTATTTGTTCCTCTGTTTTACTCATGGCAGACCCGAATAGCCTGTCATCTTCCTTTAGGAGGCCTTTTAACAATGTTAAAGCATCTATGAGGAACGTTATAACCCAGACAAGCTAAATCACTGTCCTAGATATTCTTCTTTACTCCATGTGATTCTCTAGGGGCTGCATCTTTTGTGACTGTTGCTAGTGGCAGTTGCTATTTCTGCAGAGGTGAACATGATAGCTCAGCTGAGGAGATGTGAACAACATACATCCAGCTGCAGTTCTGCATTTTTAATAGCATCCTCCCGGTGCCTCAAATTAATATTATTTCACATGCCTCTGTTAAGATTTATATCAAAAATCTTGTGGACAAAATTACTACTGCTTGCCAAAGCATCCCTTTTTGAAATCTTTAATTAAGAATATTCATAGAGAGCGAATTTGGGATTTGAAACACAAGCTTTTCACTCTACCCACATCTGTAGCCCTTGCACACTCAGTAAGGGAGCAGAAAGCCCGCAGTACAAAACGGATGGAATGCAGCACAGGTGGAGTTCCAAATGTGTGCAATGAGCAGTCTGAACATCTAAAAATTATTTTGTCAGAAAAGATTCATCAAACCACTTCAGACGGAGAGGAAGTCAAGAAAAATCAAAATTTATGGTGAGCATTCCCAAAACACAGAAAAATGATGGGGATTTCATTTTTTCAGTGCAAATTCTTTAATATAGGCATTTCTCTAAACAATTCAGTTATGTTTCTCTTGGGTAGGAAAAATGTTCCTTCCTATGTCATCCCCACTTTCAGTGGGTAAAGTAAAAAACCACTTTTGCTAATTATGACTATGACAAGGAAAAAAAAATGAGCATCTGCTGCAAATTGTTCTCTTGCTTCTTTGACTGAGTCATACCTTGAAAGTATCTCAGCCATGTGATTGCTGAGGTGCTGATGAGCCACTTTTCACAGCCTTGCCCCTGCTTTGGACCTAAAAAAATTATTCAGTAGAGGGGAGTCGGTGCTGCAGTGCTGGAGAGAGGACTTGACCAAGTTCTCCTTTAGGCATATGATGATTCATAGCAAAATTCCTATTACACTCAACTGACTAAGGATTTTATAGAATAGACTATGTCCCTACCTTGTATAAACCACCTTGTATATATGTAACTTTCTGCCTAGTTTATCAGTCAGTGAATTAAATTATTATTAACTCTGAGATTAAAGCAAAGGTTGTGCTGTTGGTTCTTTGTGGCACAAGAAGACCACAAGTGCAGCTCCTGTTTCCTTGGGGCACGTGAGGAATGGCGTTCAACGCTTCCTGAGCCTCCACCCTGCACTGTGCGCTCCAGTTGCACGCTGCACTTCCCTTGGAAAGGAGGAGCAGCTCCACAGCTTTTCTTCTGCGTAATGCAGCTATGCATTATTAAAGTATTTGCACTTAAGACGTTTGCTTTTTGCATAGGCTCCTTTGTTACGGTGCCCAGAGAGTTTAAAAGTGCTTAATTACTGCCAGAAAGACCTTCCTCTTCCTCTTCAAGTGTGTTTCTAAGTCAGTGGTTGTTAGGATCTCCACATGGTGCTGATCAGGTTTTTTCTTCTGATGGCAATGGTACTGTCCTGATTTATCCCAGCTAAGCATCTGGGACTAAATAGTTGAAATGGGAAGCGTGCTGCCGCTGAAACAACTTCCTTTTCTTGTATCTGTCACTGAGGACTTGGTATTTGAACATTTTTCTGTAATCCTTTCTCATTTTTTTTCCTTGCCGTATTCATAATTAGCAAAAGTGATTTTTTTACTTTCTCTTTACCCACCAAAAGTGAAAATGAGATACCAATTCACTTGATTCTTCCTACCCAAGTGAAACATAACTGAAATGTTTTGAGAAATGCCTATATTAAATAATTGCTTTCTTATTATAAGAACTGCCGCTTTTCAGTAACAACACCCTTAAACCTGGAATTTTTCCGACGAAGCTCCCTGTTGCTCTGCAAGCTGTCTCAGTGCTGTCCCAGCTCAATAGTCATGTTTATTTGACTGCTCTGGTGAGCTCCCGTGTCCTGGCAGCAGTGAGCCAGCCTAGGAGACAGAGCTCTATGATATTTAATTGTAGCTTGTGCTGCTGGACAGCTTGTCCTGGGCAAAGCAGTAAACTATGAGACATGATCTTCAAAATGACTGTGCCTTTTTTCCTTTCTCTCTCTCACCCTGGCCTATAAAACCATTCATCTGAGCAACTGCTTACAAGCATGAGTGCGGTGTTCACAAATCCCACCTCGCAGTGGGATCTCATCACTTCTGGTGGTGCCCTTTTTATAGTCTACCACTTTCATTCTGTCTCATATCGTCAGCTGTGAGGCAGTAATTTAACCCCCCATCTGGCACTATTAATTTGCACTGATAACTTCGTGTCTTTTCTAAAATAGGCTTTTATTTCTAACACACTTGACTACAGTGCCTTTTTTAGGCTTTCTAGCTAAAAGAAAAAAGTCTAGGCTCTACCTTATGATACAAACACTAGTTTGCTTTTATTTTCAGTGTAAGTGCTGCAGAACAAGTGCGTGTCTCAAATACTGCAGTGAATAGGTAACAGTTGTTAGCGTTTTGCCCAGCTGTTTGTGTCTGAAACACTAACTATAAGGGAACAGTTCTCACAAATACTGCCATCCAGGTGTCGTGGTGTCTGTGTATGCATCTATAAGACTTCATTGTGGCTAAACTCTGGCTGGTTCTTAATTTCCCCCTTTTCTAGTAGGAGCTGGTTCATGCATGGCTGCATCAAGAGGAGCGCGGCCAGCAGGTCGAGGGAGGTGATTCTTCCCCTCTACTCTGCTCTGGTGAGACCCCACCTGGAGTACTGTGTCCAGTTCTGGAGCCCCCAACATAAGAAGGACATGGACCAGCTGGAGAAGGTCCAGAGGAGGGCCACAAAGATGATAAGAGGGATGGAGCACCTCTCCTATGAGGACAGGCTGAGAGAGTTGGGGCTGTTCAGCCTGGAGAAGAGGAGGCTCCGGGGAGACCTGATAGCGGTCTTCCAGTACCTCAAAGGGGCCTACAAGAAAGATGAGGAGAGACTCTTCAGTAGGGCCTGTTGTGACAGGACGAGGGGTAATGGTCTTAAAACAGAGGGAGGTAGATTTAGATTAGATATTAGGAAAAAATTTTTCACAATGAGAGTTGTAGAGCACTGGAACAGGTTGCCCAGAGAGGTGGTGGATGCCCCATCCCTGGAAACGTTCAAGGCCAGGTTGGATGAGGCTCTGAGCAACCTGATCTAGTGGGGGATGTCCCTGCTCCTTGCAGGGGGGTTGGACTAGATGACCTTTGAAGGTCCCTTCCAACCCAAACCATTCTATGATTCTATAATTTCCCCCTTTTCAATTAACTTGCTGCAGCCCTTAAGAGTAGCATATCTTGAATACATGAAGAACATGTACTGCCTGCACAAAACAGTGTTGTGATGTGTCTGTGCTGCCCTTAGATGTCATGCCAAGTGGTAGGCCTGCATGTGAACGCCTTCCCTCTCTAGGGTCTGCTCTCCCTCTGTCTGGCAGCAGGACAGGGGAGGAGGAGGAAGAGGAGGACACCCTGCAGCCAGGTCTTTACCCTCCTCATGTTTGACCGCAGCTGGCAGTGCAAAGAGCTTGACTCAAGAATCAGTCAGTCTTGGGGCTGTTAAGCAGCTGAGGTGGCTTTGCTTTGTTATTGGCCTGGCTTTCTTGCTAAGAGATCTGGTGCCGGAAAGATTGGCACTTGAAGAAAGTAGCCAGCAGAAAAGTTTAAGGTATAAGCAAACACTGGATTGTGAGCTTGAGGAGTCAGAGCTGGTCAGAGCTTCTCTTTCTCAGTCTGCAGCAGTGGTCTGCAAAGCTGTCCTTTAGGATCCATGCCCACCAATGGTTAAGATGTTCTTCTCTTCGTGAAAGAAGTAGAAGTTAGACTAATCCAAACTCTTCATGGGATGAGGAGTAAGGGTGCACCTCTGCCCTGCCTCTGCACATTAAAATGCAAAGGTTGAGCGGAAGGCTGTGTCTGCTAAAGGGATGTAGACTGGACACCAGAAGTGAGAATGTTTTATAGCCTAACACCTCAGGGCACTTTGAAGATGCTTCTACCAAAAACTTGAGTATTGAACTTTACTTTTTAAGTCTAGGTAATTGTCATTGGCATGCTGACAGGGAAAGACCAGCAAGAAAGAGAATGAATCCAAAAGTTCATCCTGTCCTTTCTCTTATTTTAGTCTGCCTGGGTTTTGTAATTTTTTTTTGTGTATGTGTGTTCGTTTGTTTGTTTAATTCCCCTAGTTATTTTCTTATCTTTTTTTTTTTTTGTTCTCGTGTCCCCTTCTTCAGCTTTATTGGTACAGTGGATCATTGTTTGGTCTTCTAAGCCCAGGATTTGAGCCTACCATGTTTGACAATAGTGGAAAGCCTGGTTACATTTTGAAGGGTCCCTGACTTTATATGGGATGTAGATTGTTCTGAGAAATACATTCTGGCTGCAGTTATGAATGGAGGAGCCTTTTGTCTGGAGAACAGCTGAATGTACAAAACATTTCTTGGAAATGTCACTGCAAAAACAGGCTAGACCACAAAAAGAAGGTAAAGAAACTGAAATCTTTAAACAGCTCTGGAGCCTCACATTCTGTGCTTGAAGGTCTAATTTCCAGCATCACGGAGTATGTCCTGGCCATTTGATCGGTGTCTTATCTCTTCACCTGCCAGGCTGGAGAATCTTTTAAAAGCTTTGTGTGTAATCTCCTAAGTGCAAGAAAAGGCTTTATAGGGGCAAGGAAGGAACATAATTAAAATGGGATTCTGATTGGGAAAGAATAGAGCTCTCAAGAATATGAATGTTAAAGAGGAAAGCAAGTGTTACTCCATAAAGTAATAGGAGTAACTATGGAAAAATCATAGTAGGACAGCAGCAGAGCTGCTCATCAATCTAAGTAGCAGTTTAATAACTTTGCAAATAAATGGTTGCATCCACACAAAAAAAAATTATTGGATTTCACTGTTCAATTAAAATCCATATATTGTCACATTCTCCACCATGGGCAATTTTTGAAATCAAGACTGGATAATTGTACTGCTGGAGAAGCAGTTAGTATGGAGAAGCCCGATATCCTGTGGGATGTTCTGTTTTATAGGAGGTTCAGCTCACTGATGGGCAACCTCTTCTGGCCTCTTACTCAATGAACCAGTCTAAGCAGAGGGAAGCATTGGGGTCCTTGTAGCTGAGGGTGCTTATGTAGCCAGGAGCTAAGAGTTAGCTCTTCATCTCCACCTGCACCGTGTTCCTGTCTTCCTACTCTTTCCCCATTTGTCCCTTTGTGCTCTGGGTAGCCCATGGCATGCAATGCCATCACTGTCCATACCAGCACACCGAGACCCCTGTCCTGTATGGGGCTGTTAGGTACCATGCTGCTTGGGGTCCTACAGTAGCTAACACCATTTTTTGTGATGTCTGCAGCTCTCTTGCGTTCTTCTCTGTCAATCTGTTAGAAATGCACACCAGTTCTTGTTTACCAGACTTAGAAAACAATCTTCAGAGCCTAAAAGTTGCTCCAGGAGTAACTATATTGTACCACTTAGAGCAGTTAATTAAGAAAAAAGGAGCTAGACGATGCAATGATTTAAAAATGCCTCGCTAATACAGAAAATTTGAGGCATGCAGATGGCCCTACTGTTGTGTTACAAAAGTGGTCTAGAGCTTTTTCAATTCTACTTAGTGCATTCCTGGTGCCTCCAGGGTTTTTTCCACTGTCTCTTTCTTAACGTGCTCATCTCTACAATGAACTAAACTGACAGGCCTCCACCACAGCAGAGAGCTATCCAGGCCTGTTTTTTTCTCTTTTCTTTTCTTTTTTTTTTAAATAAGAAAAACCTTCTAGGAAAATCAGACTTTAAGGGACTTGCTGCCCTATCAACTCTAGTCTCTTGTGACTACCAGCAGCTATGTCAAATAATCCTCTTCATGAATTCATCAAGCACCATCTTAAAACTCTTTGCTGCTGTTGGCCTTCCTATCTCTTGCTCCTCTTATTGGTATAATAAAAGATATATTTTCAGGAATTGCAAAAACAGGTACCATATCCCAAGAACATGTTTTTAATGGCAAAAAACCTGTAGGAAATGCTTCAAAAGGCTAGGCAACCAGTACACGTCTCCATACAGCTAGGCAAATAAAGCAAACACTTCTCTGGGGAGAACGGCTGTTAGAAGTCAGTGGTGAATTCCAATTTAATTGGGTTCGCATACCTTAGTTTGTTTCTTGAGGGCTTTTCACATACTTGAGTGTCACTTAGGTGAATACTCTCCGGAAAAGCAAATGTTTGGCTGAAATGCTCCAACATTCACAAAACGTATCCGAGTTGTATATTCAGCTGTCGTGTTACTGGTTTGGAACCGGTGCTGTTGAAGAGAGAGGGCTCAGTCCCCCTTTCCCCCTGCAGCTAATGCGGCTCTGGCAAAACGCACGGCTCTGGCAAACTTGTCATCTTGTGTTATGCCTGGCCACAAAAGCACAATCAAATGTGTGGATGTTTCCTCTACCTTCTAATCTGAGATTGCTTTCTTCTCTTGCTATTGTGGATGTAATACTATCAATCTGGGTTTATGTGGCACCTTCCAGCCAAGCCTTTTACAAACCTGAAGGGGACAATCATGTATAACACCCCCTTGAATGCTAAGTAAATAATAATCACCTATGTTGGGAGGAGGTTGCATTTTAGGGGTATCAGTTTTTAGGTCACCAACCCCAGGCAGTGGAGACTGTGCCCTGATATACATCAAAATATCTTTCCAAAGATACAGGGTACTTGTCCTGCGTCTGAAGCTGAGGAATGTAAACTAAAAGTTGTTTTCATCTCAGTTCTTTCTTCTGTGGCTGGAGGCAATTGAGGCACTTCACAAAGCTTACATTTATTTAGTGTGTGATATTTGCACCTGAATCCGGATATTCTAGGTGTAGCCCCTGTGCTTTGATCACAATATCTGAAGCTAAACTGACTGTTACTGAACGTCTCTAGTCCAATAAATTGCAACAGCTTTCTTACTGCTTTCTGCCAGAACAAATTGTTCCTAAGAGATGTCCGTGCCTAATAAACAGAGAACAGAAATGTCTCTCCTAACAACGTGGGGTCAGTGCTGTTTGGCATGGGCAACCCTGAGCTCAGAGAGGTGTGTGTCCACGTCTGCATTTTTTGGTGCAGGGGAGTACCAGCACTGGGCTGAATCAAACAGCAGTTCCCTGATGCCTACAGAAATGCAAGCTTGTCTAAATCCTTTTGAGGTAAATGGTTAGGCTGTGAATGAGGACCAGACTGAACCAAAAAAAATACTAACGTGGAGGGGAGAAAGAAAACTTTAATTTGCATCTAAAGCATGGTGAAGCTAATTTTAGTACCTTTTCTTTTAAAAGATGCTTCAATATGAATGGAAGAATTCTGTTCCTGTTTAAGAAAAAAAACAGTGAATGGTAAGACTATTTTGACAGATCAGCTCTTCTAAAGAAATATGCTTTTGTTTTGTGACATTTTTAGAGTAGCTGGAGGAAATAGATTTACCTCTGTAGGGCAGATCAATGAACCGGCATCTGCACAGTTCCACTATGAGCTATAATTTCCAGGAGAGGGGAAGGAACCAAAGGAACAGTTCTCACGTCTTCCAAATAACTGGTTTATAAAAAAAAAATAAATTTAAAATTATTTCTGGTACAATTGTATTGCAACCCAGGAACAGAATTCCTCTCCTTGAAGTGGGGAGTAATTATAACAAATAAATACATCACGACAAACACCATAGCTGTGGTGTGATCAGAGCCTTTAGTTTTCAGCCCTCTCCAGACTAGTCTGCTAGTCTCTTTGACAGGGTAGTGACTGTGAAAGCCTTTGGAGATTTGCTGCCTGGGATTTTTAGTAAGGAGAAAAATGAGAAAAGGTGGGAGACAGAAGCAATCAATGTAAAATCGCAAATGTGCCCTACCAAGCACTCTGTAGTGCTTTTGTATGTGCACCTCTATATTAATTGGTAGATTTTGAATAAGAAATAGCAAATTTTGCATCAATTTCAGAAATCACCTACATGAAGCATCATTTTCTAATCATGCCCTAGGATATACATTTTAGGTATGAACACGACACAGGCTGTGGTAATTATCATTTTGCTCATGGATTCTACCATAAACTCTGGCACAGTGACTTTGTCATAGCCAAATCACAAGGAGAACTAACTACAGTAAAAATGTATAAGAACAGCTCCTCTCTGTTTTAGAAATGTGAACAATGAGACTTGACTTTGCCTTTGTCCTTCTGTACTTCTGCTTCTACTCTACCAATAATATGGCTCAGTAGTCAAATATTAAAAATATTGACTTAAAAAACTTGGTGGAAGAGGCATAATTTTCCTGTGTATTTACTGGAAGGCAGGAAAACTTCCCACTACTTCCTGATTTAGGCGAAAAATGAATGATTACTGCTAGGAGGTGCCAACCATGAAATCAAGCTGCACCTGGAAATGCAGGTTTCATGTTGCTGCACATCTGTTTATACAGTTCTGACTTTTTTCTGCAGGTAAATAGGAAAATAATAGGAAAAACTCAGCTGTGTTCCTGGGTCTTACACCGTATAAAAAGTTCTGCTGATGGTATGTGCCAGCAGAGTGCAGCAGAACGCAATCTGAAATACAGCCATAACGGGCGGCATTCCTCCTCCGCTGCTTCATCACTGCTTACTGTCACCATTTCTGAGGCAGACTGACTGCCTGAACCTTGGCGGTGAGAATCCGCGACAACGAAGCCAGGCTGGTAAAAAAACAGGGGTTGAGGGGACGGCATTTCGAGTTACTTCTGCTTATAGAAAAACCTGCTCCTTCAGCAAGTTTTAAACCATTTCTGGTTTAAAACACGAGCCCCAGCTTGGGAGCTCATCAGCCTGTAGTGTAGCCCAGCGCTCAGTTATGCTAATTCATGCCAATTGACAATGTAGCTCAATAATAAGTTCAATCCCATTTAAAAAGCGAAATGGAGGATTGTTAGCTCTAAAAAAAAAAAAAAAAATATTTTTCTTTTAAATAGCCAGACAGAACACAGATTGGTCAGCATTAACTTTGAGCTTTGAAAGGCCAGGAACAGCCATGATTAATTACTTAGTATTTCCTTCTTCTCCTCTCTGAGCTTCTATTAGAATTCAGCTTTCTCCAGTGGGTAAGATAAGATATCATATCTCTCATTATTAAAAAAAAAACAGGAAAAGAAAAAGGTTATAATGCAATGATTGAATTCTCTTTAGAATTGCAGCGCGGCAGTGTATTTCAGAGGGGGCATGTACGCAGCACTTGTTTCCCTTTGAAAAACCTCAGCTGCTAAATGTTCTTTTTGTTACAAGTCCCACAAAACAATGTGCAGTTTCCTCTTGGACTGCAGGGCTGATCAATACGCACCCGTTGCTGGGAATGGAAAGCTTCCCGTACCCTCCACTCATCTCTAGCAGCACACAGCCTGACTGGTGAGCTTCTTCAGAGCCTCATGCAAAGCCTGCCTTGCCAGTGGAAGCATTTTCCTTGATTTCAAACTGACTTTGGATTACAGTCCTCGGAATAATCAAAATCAGAAGTCCACGCTCATCTCCCTTCACACCACGGTCCTAATGCTTTGCCCAAGTTTGGGTTTCTTTCATCACGGTGCTCTTTACAGTAGTCAAAAGTGGATTGTAGGTGAGATGAGGTGAGTGATGAGAAAATAGCAAGTGAACACAATGAAAGATGTAAAGCAATTTAGCAAAGCTAAATTTCCATCTAAAATAACAGGGCAAGTGGTTCAAACACTTCCTCTAGGCTGTTCAAATCCACTTTTGAGTCTCACAAACAATTTTGAGCCTATGAAGTTGACTTGGTTTTGTGCTTGGTGGAAAGGAAAGTCCTAGAAAATTCAGTGGGATGTGGGACAGCATATTGAAAACTATCATCTGATGAGAGGCAGCTTTTGCTGGTGGGAGTGTGTGTCTAAGCATTTGTGGAGGGAGTAACAAAGGGGTGATAGACAAGAACTAGGAATAGAACTGGTGTGTTTTGGAGAAGTGCTTGTTGCTATACAATGCAGCAAGCTAAGTCTGCAAGGTCAGTAGGGAAGAAAGCCAGGTTTTTTGAAGCTAAGGGCAAAGATCTCATTTAGGGCTCAAAAATAATGAGCTAAAAAGAAATAAACTGTTCTTTGACAACTGATGGCACTGACAAACTACGTCCCGCACTCCCAGGAGTAGATATTTGAGCCCTGGTGCCCGCTCCAAAGTCCAGCTTCCTAGAGGTAATCGTGATCTGCCTGAGATCTGCATCCTGCTGCAGCTCTCCAGCAACGCATTATCCTTCTCTCTGTTAGATGCTCTACAACGCTCGACCAAGTCTATTGTTACAGATTGCCTGGCACTCGCCCAGCCCAAAGGTGACTGCGTTGGTAGCGGTGGGTGAAACTTCACAGGCAGAAAAATGCACTCATCCCAATGATGCGAAGTTGGTCCACATTTGTTGTGGTTTTACCAAGCTTATAACCCTAGAAATCTCTGAAATGAACACGCATGTGTGTATAAATAAGTACAGATGAAAGTACTGTGATTACATTAGAAAGAGCTGTGGCAGTGATTCAGGAAAAATTACCAGAAAAAAAAAGAGTAGTTGCGTGACAAGCCAAGGCAAACATAAACAAGTTTCTTCTCTTCCTAAGCTTCCCTACATTCCTGAGAGAAGAAATAATTAGCAAAGTGAGCCCTACACTGTGCCATATACTTTCATTTTTTCCCCAAGGGTTGCTACATGTGCAGAAGCTGTAGCCTCATGACGCACAGGCACAAAAATTGCTGAAGTTGTTCATACTGATGGGAAAGTATTTTGTTTTGTTACCTTGCTCAGTTAAAGCAGTTCAAGCATTAGGTAGAGACCGTGCTTTATTTGCCCTAGCACTTTAATCTTCCTATTTGTTGCCGTACCTAAAGCATACGGAGACAAATGGAAAGCTTTCCGTTGACCCGAAAAAGCAGCTCCCACCTCCAGTGCAATAAATCTGCGAATTGGAGCTGCGTCTCATTAGATGTATTTTGAGGGTTCGGTACTGGCTGGATTCTGCTGCTCTTTCTTTCACTGCCCCCATGAGTTCAATGGACGCAGAGCCTGGTCCTGCGTGCTCTTGAGTAGTTTTCTAGTTAGTTGTAGAAAGAAAGTTAAGCTGTATTTATTCGGGGGTTGCTGTTTAGCTGCGTTTTGTTTCATAACACACTGAGTTTCTGCAACTCCTCTTGACTTCAGAGGCAGCCTCGAGCTCTTGCTTTTGCAAACCAAGCCTGCTCGCACCTTTTGTTTGGTCACCTCTGTTGTCTTTTTGGCGCTCATCCTAGGTACCACATTCTTCAGTGGTCACCTCCTGGCTGACCCTGACTGCATTATGCAGAAACAACGGAAAACCACTGCTGCTTTTTCCTAGACTGGTGTCTTTGCCCGTGATGCAGGGACATGCAGGGAAATGAGGGCCCAGGAGAGAGTCACTTCCCCAGCTGTACCCGCTCGAAGCACTCATCTCCCAGCTGGCCCCATCCCTTGGGGATGGCTGCCCCACACCATTCTCTTGTTGTCACAGTCGATGGCAGAGTTGTTCCATGCCCAGAGCTAGGATGTGGTGCGGGCTGCGGGACAGGCACGTCCTTGTGGATGCTGCGGTCAGGGTATGGGTTGTGGGGCTGCTCCACCACCCCTGCGCTGTGCCGCAGACCAGCCCCCCCCTTCCCCCCACCCACCCCTTTTCAGCTGGGAACGAAACCAGCAGCAATTATTCAAGCCGAGCACGTAAATCTGGCAGATCCCGCGGCCCTGGTTTGACGCAGCTGCGCAGCGCAGTGTCTGGATGCGCAGCCCGATCCCCCCCGTTCTCCTCTTGTTTATTTGCCCCGCAGAAAGCGGCGAAGTTACCAACTTCAACAGCGATGAGCCGCACCGAAGGGTTTGGGAAGATTGGGGTGCCAGGGAACGGGAAGGGATGACTGGGGTGCGTTACATAAGGCTCCGCACCGCGGCCGCGGAGGGCGGAGGGAATGGGACAGAGCTCAGCCCTCCCCCCCACTCCATCTCACGGTTTGGAGAGCCCCCGGCACCGGAGCCCGCGGCACGCTGTGCCCCAGACACCGGAGAGGCAGCGAAAGGGTGGGCGCCGAGATTCCGGAGCGAGGAGCCTCCGCGGGCGCGGGGAAGCCCCGGGGGGGGCGGGCTGCGGCTGGTGCCCACGGGCAGTGCCCGGCCCCGGAGGGACGCGGCGGGCTGGGCGTTACGCAACGCCCCGGTTTCCCTTACACAAACACCTCTCCACCCGCAAACGGGCAGGGCAGAGAGAGAGCCCACAGTGCTAAAAGCCGATTAATTTCCGGAACCGAAGGTATTTGCCTTTTTTTTTTTTTCTTTTTCTTTTTTTTTTTACAATGTTTCCCTCTTCTCACCGTGAGCTACTGGGGGAACACCGTG
>JAAGAY010147754.1:32350-75989 GCA_011801015.1 Ardeotis arabs
CAGAGCGGGCCAGGCGGGCTTGAGTCATCGCCGCCGCCGCCGCACCGCTCCGCGCATCCCGCACGGCCGGCGAGCCGGCCCCGCTGCCTTTCCGCAACAGCGGAGCCCTCCGCGGCCTCCCTCGGCGGAAAGCGATGCGGTGCGGGGCCGGGGGCTGAAGGCGGTTGCGGGTGAACCGCCCGGGGAGGGAGGGGAAGGGGACCTCCTGCAGCAGCGATTTCCTCCGCGAAGGGGTGGTCCGAAGAGGGTATCCCTCTGAAGTCTCCGGTACTCCATATATGGCCAATCTACGTGGGCTTCTATTTTTATGTGTGAATTCTTTCCTTCTCTCCCTCTTTTTATTTCTCAGAACATCCTGCCAGGGGTCTGGGTGTGTTAATCTGATTATTCCCCCTCTCCTCCCCCCGCTAAGTAAGAGCAGCCAAACATGAGAAAATCCATGGTTAAGGACATGTGTTCTAACTGATCATTTGAGGGACAGGTTCAAAAAAAAAAAAAAAAAAGAGAGAAACTGAAAACAAACAAAAGCCTGGGCACATACGTGCATACACACAGCAGAGTGAGCACATCTTGCTGCCACCGAGGAGGAAAATGGAAACTCTGTTCCGGGAAACAGCCTGTCTTATTTATCATGGATTAATTAAAATATTAATTCAGAGCATACCTAATTTGAAGCAAATGGAGCTGTCTCCAGTGTGATTTCCAATGGGGAGGAAATCCTTTCATTTCATACAAAATGTTGTGTTTTGGTAAGATTTATCTTTTAATGGGGATTTTAATGAAGGATGGAGATTGCATCTGAAGTGCGACGCTCTCTTGCGTAACCTCAGTCATCCCTTGCCTTTTCATTCCACAACCCTTCGTGTGTTCGTTTATGGAACCACCCAGACCTACAGATGAGCGGCAATGCCTCCCTCTTCCCTGTCTGAGCCTCTCTTGTGAGCAATAACCGAGCACTGGCTACGTTTAACTCCGACATCACGTGCACAGGCTTTTCTGAATACTCTGCAGATGACACAGAGTCAAAACATCAGTCCCAGATTAGCGATAATTCTATCTTCATAATATTTTTTTTTCCCAGTTTTGCCACGGCAAGGAAAACCGGAAGAGAGGGAAGGCTCTGCAGCTGTATTTTGGAGCGCGTTCATCTCGTGTTATGGTTGTATGGGGGTGGGGGAGGTAAGAGAAGGGGAGGGAAGGCGCGGGGGAGAGGGAGAGAGAACTGCGGGTGATTCCTCCTCCCCTGCTCTGTAGTTCCCTACAGAAAAACGTGACTGTAGATCGTGCTTTGCTATTCTCACCCTCTCCTACGAAAATATGTCCTTCAGTCTCGTTTGGAAGGAAGCAGGCAAAAGTTTGCTAAATATACGACAAAGGAATTCTCAGGCAAGAGGGGCTCCCTGCTGCATTAGAGTATCTAATGAGCTGTGCACGTGAAAAAAATGCAGGAAAGGAGAGAACCTCTCAGGTTTAAGGGCTGTAAATACAGCCTAACAGTGTAAGATTAACACTGTGCAGACACCCCCCACTCCCCCCACATGAAGGATCTGGAACAGCAGCCTGCTTAAGAAACAGATTTAGCGTCATAAATGGCAGTTTGGGCAAGCAAACCTTTTCTGGCCAGCTCATGCAGGGGTTAACGGTACCCAGCACTTCGGCTAGGTATGCACTGCAGATGGCAAGAGGAATCCCAGAGCGAGCCTTGGTCTGAAATCCAGGCTGTCGGTGCGCACGCATTGTGCTTTGCAAGTTCCTAGCGCACACGGAAAGTTAAAAAGAAATTTTCAGTCAGACGGCTTGTCTGATAGGTGGTTTTGAAATGAAGTACGATTTTCAAGAGAGCAATACTGGCACTTATTAATAATTCATAGTAACGGTAGATAAGGGAAGCACAAGAGAAATTATAAACTGCTGTTTTGACTAAGCCACCAGCACTGCAAAATGCTGGCTGGGTTTGGATTCAGCCCAGTAACGCCTTTGAGAACAATTTCAGTCCAGTGGACACCAGCAGGGATGAATTTGACTCCCTGTATCAAAAGCCAGGGAGGAAAACGCAGTGGAGGCAAAGTAAAATGCAGCATAACTTAGGCAAAGAGGGATAAGGGATGGTAAAAGGCAGAGAGAGGAGGGAGGGAGTGGGAGGAGGATGAGAAGTAGATTTCCAGTGAGAAAACTGGGTTCAATTTAAGATTCATTTTCAAGCTCTGCTGCAGCAGAAATCACATATTTTAATAAAACAACATAGGGCAGGATCATTAACTAGATCATGAACATTGCCCATTAAGTGCAGTAGGAGCAACTACCTTTCCTACAGCTATTCTTAAAATGAGTGAGGGAAGGGATGTATTTTCTGTTGTTTAGGAAGGCAGACGCTTCTATCCCAGGAGATGCAGAGGGGGGCAGCCTTTTGCACCGCAGCACTCAGATTTCTGTCGCAATAAGTGCTACTAAGCAATTTTAGCTGATTCTCTAGCATCTTTTGAGGAGTTTTTTTTTTCTAAGGAGAATTTATTGACTCTATCTGATAGCATTTAAACACTCATTTCACACTGTATACAAGAGACCTGTGAGAAGCAAAGCCTAAAAACGAAGTAGGAGGAGAGAGAAAACCGGAATTTGGTCTAAGAATGATTCAGCTCCCTCCTAATTATTCAGTCAAATATTCAGCAAGCTGAACAACCAGTACCTGTGGGCACAGCCCGTGAATAAGGAGACAGGGAACTGGCTTTCCTGTCTGTGAGCGGCAAGATGTGGGTTCCTGCGTTTACCAGCCGGGAGCTGGTGAAGGGCAGAGCCTGCAGCAGGTTAGCAGGGAGGAAACGACAGCCCTTGTTTGGTCCACGATTTGAGGTCTGATCGTGGGCAGTGGAAGTGTTTTGGCTGCTGGCAGAATCACCTTCAGCCTCCAACACGCACGCCTGCATACTGCAAAGCCAGGCTGTGAAGCAGTTAAGCGAGTGAAACACCAAAATGCTGAGCAGTGCCACCAGATCCTGGATGTTAATTCCTGGGCTCTCCTGGAGTCAGCTCAAACATTTTCTTTTTTTCAGCAGAGAGGGAAATACCTTGTTTATCTGAGTGCTGCTCATCTATGCCTCAAGTATGTGGCTGGGAAATAAATTGAACTAGGGCAGAGAGAGTGAAAAAGAGAGAGGAAAAATGAACCTGCTTTGGCACTGAATATTTCACAGCCTGTCTGATTTCTGCATTTTCCTAGGCTTAGATGCCAAGGCATGCCCCAGTCTGTTAAGGGCTGTGCGATCAGAACAATTTGAGGATCGAGCCCTTTATGCCAAGCTTCTAATTATCTTGTGTCATTCACTGCTGTTTATGTAACTACTGAATTTTGACCATCAGTGGCACTTGCATCTATGTGCCCCAGGCTGCTTCTGATTAAATTTGAGGGAATAGCTAGGCCTAACTTCCTTTTTTTTTTTTCCCCTGCATTTTCTGGATCTCTAGATACACAGTTAAGCTGTGGGCTTTTTTAAGGACCTGTCTATGACAGGGTGCTCCAATTCAAGCCAAGCCAAGATTCCTGAGGCTTATGTTCAAAAATAGAGAGATTTAAAATATGATTTTAACATAAACCCTCAGAGATGAGTCCCCACCGATTTCCTGATTACTCTCTTAGATGTGCAGAACCAGATCCCTAAAGGTGTTTTGGTACCTGATTTCTCAGCTAGCTGCTTAAAGACCAAATGAGGCTTAAATATTCAGTGAAGCCGGGTCTCCATTGCTGACCCCACCTCCCCCTGCCTTAGGTGGGTACTACGCAGTCCGGTTTGACTGCATCATTTCCAGAAATGCCAGACTTTAACATCTATTATCTGAAGTGTAAAGGAGAAGTAGTCACAACATAATCAAATCTCTAAGAATTATAATCTGGCATGGAGGTGTGACTGGTCTGAGGTCTCCAGGAACCTTGCTAACGGGAGTTTTAGGCGAAGCTCAACTGCCGTGAGAAGAAGGCTCTGCACAAGTCCCACAAGGCACGGAAAGAGTCACAAAGGTACTGGAGACAGAGAAAGGAGGAATAGGACCATTTGGCCTGTATTTCATGGAGAGAAGGGGATATAGACACAGACATGTCTGTGTGCCTGTGACAGAGACCGCAGGTAAGGGTTAAATGCCATTCTTCATGGAAAACAATCTGCTTTAATAAAATAAACCATAATCACATTTGAATTCTCCTCCTGCGCATGTGACCTTTACTTGGGAACCATTTCAAAAAGTTGTCTAAAAGCTGAATTGAAGAAAGGACAGAAGTCCCATGAAGCAGGACATGGGCTGAACTGAGAAGCGTGAACATCCAACTGTGGGTTAAACGCCCTCCTGGCTGCTGTGCAAAGCTCAAGGCACCTAAACATACCAGGGACTTCTGTTTGATCTCAAAATACCCAGTGCTCCTTCAGTTACGTTTCTGGGCATTGCTGGCACTGGCCGGGTAAGGCCTGCTTGGGTGAAGGTGTTGCCAAATCGGAGCTACAGTCAAGCCTGGGAAAAAGCAGGAGATGCCAGGCTCTTGGAGCCCAGCTCAGACTGCCTCAGACCATGGGCTGCAGAGCCAGACTCTCAAAACTCAGCCACCTCCACTGCGACCGAGCAGGCGGCTGGAGCAGGGACCCCGAGCTCCTGCCAGACACAGCGAGTCGGTGCCTCCTGCACACACGGTGCTCTGGGAAAGAGCGTTGCAGGATTTTCTGCCTGTAGAAACAGCAACAACAAAGACATTGAATAAGAGTTAAAAAAAAAATGCATCTTCAAATTTGTCCTTTTAAGGCTTCTTTAATGTCCCATCACTGTTAAATTTTGTAGCGTGCAGAGTAAAATCAACCGTTGTTTTGTGTTGCAGTCCCCACTTCAGTTTCTTTTGCCTAACTTTTCTGTGAGCATGAAAACACAGTAGCACACACCAATACATCAGCACACAATAATATATCTGCAGTTCCCCGTGTAATTTTGGCCATATGCTCTGACCACTAAGCTTTAAGTGAGTGCAAATTAACGTGCTGCCTTAATCCACGCTTAGAATGAGGTTATGCTTTGGGGGGATATTGCTTGCTTTCAGGAAACACAGGTTATTTAAAACTGTGGGCAGATTTTGGGAACTGAGAAGTGCAATTCTCTCTGTTTGCAGCCTTTGAAATCGATGGAGCTGTGATGAGTTCAACAAGCTGGCTTATGATTTTAAATAATCCACCTGGAGATGAGGGTACGGCTAGTCCTTCCTTTATGGTTATAATTGCCACCCACATGATACACGTGGTTTATTACCTTATTTATTTCACCATTTTTGAATGGTGTGAGGTGCAGGAGTACTAACTTTATTCGAGTTGTGCCTGGTTATACCGTGTGAGGTAAATATGATTTAAGGGAGGAAAGAGAAACCTCACAAATCCTGAAACAAAAGACAAAAAATGTAAAGCAAACCAGAACACCCTTTCTCCTCCTAGATATTGGTTTCTGTCTAGAAAATAGGCAGCTCTTGGGGTCCCCTGCAGAGTTATCAGTTCAGGGCCATCAGTTGTGATGATGAGCGAGTGGTGAAAGCCACAGCAGATAAAGATCTCCTGAAGATGCCGTCCCAGACCAGTATGAAGGCTAGAGCTGCTGTGTCAGATCATGCCATCAGGTCAAGTGATTTCCTCTGACGCTAGCACATGCGATGCCACTTGTTGTGTCTTTTACAAGAAGAAAGATTGGCCATTTCCCTGGGGTCTCAGGATGGCTCCCACTCCTCATCTGTGAGGGACCCTCAGCTGGTGCAAACCAGTTGAGCTTTTTTGACCTTAGTTTTTAGCACCTGGCCCTGATTTGCTCCATCCTGACCAGGATGCCTTCTGCTGCTCCACCCCTCCCCTACACAGGTAAAAGGGCGGATGGGTGAAGCACTTTCTTTTGCTGTGGAGCTTCCCTTGCACAAAGTTTGTCCTGGAGGACAGGAGTCTTTGTAGTACAAAGAAGCGCTGTGAGCACTGGGTTTGTTCCTTTCACTTGCTGTTTCCTTTCCTTAGAGTGTGTGGGAAGGTGTTGACTGTTAGCAGGTCTAGTTCCTGCTCTTTCTTTAAACTGGGTCATCACAATTTACCCTCCTACCTTCTGTAAGGTGGCTTGGTTTTTTTCCCTCTCTCTCTGCTTTGATATTATCCTTCTGCAACTCTCCCTCTCCTTCCCTCCTTCCCCTTCCCCCTGTTTCCTCCTTACACTAAACAGGAGGAAAGTGGGTCACTTCCTAATTGCTCTTCTCTCTTTCAGAGAAACCCTGAGGCATGAAACAGAACAAACAGGTAAGTGTCACCAATTCAGGGGAGCTTTAAAGATGTTTTCCCCTTGGCTGTCTCCTGGGTTTGCTTCACCTCCTCCTTTCCCTTTGCTTCCAAACCCGTGATGTAACAGTTAGTGCTGCTGTCTGATTGTGTAGTTAAAATTCAAGTTGAGGCTAAGTGACTTGAGAAGCTGAAAGTGTGGTTGTTAGATGGTTTTCCTCTCTTATTTTTTGTGGTTTTTTGGTTCAATGTGATGACAAAATACTACAAAGGGGACAGGTTGTACTTAGATATGCAAAGGAGGGAGTGACTCAGTGTTGATGCAATAGTTTGCAATAATCTGAGGCACCCATGGAAATGATCCAGAAAAAGAAGGAACGACTTCCCCACTTATTAACAGTCTTTATCTGGGAGCTGTTGTTTGCCACGCAACAGGACTTTAGATCATCCTCAGTCAGACTAAATGGCAATAGAAATATGCAGTCCAGCCAAGTGCATGTTTTTTTAATGTAGGCACAGTTCCAGGGCCTCTTTTGCTCCTGAGGCCTCACTGTCAGGGCTGTTTCAGTCATCACCTGCTGCTTTCAGTGAAAAATTTGATGTTGAGCTGAGTACCTCTCTGAGGAGACAGTTGGAGTCTGGCTCCAGGTGTAGTGTTAGAGAACTTCCAGGGTTAGGGATTCAAAAGTTGAGGGTGATGGCTTTGACAGACTGGTATAATTTTTCTTTTTTTTTTTTTTTTGAGATATGAGGTTTACAGACCCTAGGATTGTACTACTCACCATTAGCTGTTACTCAAGATTAATTAGCTCAGTTATATATGTCAGGCAGGCTGGTTTACTGTTCCTTATAGAGCCCACAGGTGTCTGCTGCCCATCAGAACAAACTTATTGTACATACTCAGTTGTGACTTTAGGGTGAATCCACTTGCTCCAATTTTCACTGTCCTGTGCAAGAAATGGTTCTTTCTCCTTGGCAAATTCTCTTGCCACTTACTGTGCAGAATGGTGGAAGAGACCAAGCTCCAGTAAAAGGGCAGGGATCTGAGTTTTACTCCTAGGCTTGCTGTTGAACAGCTGTAACGTTCTGGAAAATGTCACTGCTCTGGGCTGAGATATGGAAGTGTCATTCTCCCTGTGAGCGCTGGCTGGCACAGCCCTTGCTGGTGTTTTACAGAATATGCGCTGTTGATGCAGCTCTGTGTTTCTCTCCCCTTATTTAAATTGGGGCTGAATCTGTCTCAGCTTCTGCTCCTGTTGCTTTTTTTCACCTCTATAAAGGTTGTAAATATTTTCATCCTCACCTATTGTTTACAATATATCTGCACAGTGGGACTTGGCACTGCCTGTGTAACTTACCTCTCCAAGGACAGCCCGGAAAGCAACGGGGCAACTGCCTAGAGAGCTGATTTCTGTTTGTTAGGTGAAGGGAAGACGTGAGCTTGCTGATCCTTTTGGAGACTCGTTTCTGTCACTAAGGGCTCTTGGGAAAGCCTGACGTGTCTGTTTAATCTCTGCCCAAAAGGGGACTATATCAGACAGGGAACCTACTCAAGGGGAAATGGCGAGTGCTCTTCTGGGCCATGATGTCAACTTTCCATCACGCGCCTGTGCCTCTGGAATAATTCACGTGACTCCAAGGAGGACAAGCTTACTCTATACAATAGGAGGACTGAGTTATAAGATAGACCAGCCAGATACTTAGCCTAATGTGTTAACCCTTGTGTTCTGCTTCTATATACGTAGCAGTAGGTTTAAAATTACTCCTGGCAATATTCCTCAGCCTGGTTTGAGGCAAAGGACTCTTACGCATCATCAGTCTAATAGAAAGACTATCTCTGTGGATTTATGGGTCGATGTCTTAATATATCTCTTAAATGAGAGTCAGAACTGCCCTGGAAACTTCCTGAGAGTTATTTCAATTTTGTCTCCTCCCCTCTAGTGTTCTGCAAATAATTAATTTTTTTAATGGAGAGACTTGCTGAAAATTGCAAGTGAGGGAAGCTAATCCGTCAAGATCTTCCCAACTTCTGAATGTGGAAATTTTTTTTTCCTCTCCTGAAAAACTAAAACCCACTTGAAATATTTTGAGGAACCAGAGCTCAGCTGAGAAAAACTCTACTTTTCTCAACCTAATTCTCACCCCTGGTGTTTTTAAGGTGTTTTAAGGAGTGTTCTTTAACCTGCCTGTTTCTAAAATATGCACAATACAGACCACTCTTAAGTAATTAGTAAGCCTTGCTCTGACATGAGCTATATGAATAACACAAAGCTGAATCTGAGGATGTCAGCTTTCTGCCTCATGTATATTTTTCACCCGAGTACCAAACACTGGAGCGTGATAGCACTTGACAACTTGCACTACTGCAAAGCCTGGTCTTGGCTTGGCAGGGGCTGTGAAAGGTCAAGCCTGGGTGTCTTAGCATGCTGAGGAGGAAGCTTTCACGTTGCCTGACTGAGGTAAGAAAACAAGAATAAGGGACTGGAGAAAGTGGAGGCCTGATCCAAAATCCAAAGGAGTTTTCCTGTGTGCTTCAACGCAGGTCTGTGGGCAGCTTTGGACTGAGGAATGATACGGATTGCTGTTGTATCACTTTAAAATAGTTCCTTAGAGATTGCTTCCTGAGCAGGAGAAATCCTTGTTACTTGAAGACTGAGCAACCACCCACAAGTCAGTCTGCAGCTCCCACACTTGCCCAAAAAAAAGAGACCCTTTATTAAGAGGAGTCTCTTAGAGCCTGCACACACCACAAACGAACGCCCCCAGGCGATCATGATGCCTGCTGTGAGACCCCTATAAGCCCATTACAGCCCTTGTTATCAGGCTCACCTGCCTTCCCAGCTCCCAGGAGCGCCTACAGCAGTGCTGGCTCTCCTGCTGTTGGCCTTGGAGCAGGCCTGTGGCATTTCTGTCTCTGACTTCTGTCAGAAATGCTTAGGAAAGATGTCTGGAGACTTGGGCTCCTTCAGTCATCTCCCAGCACCTTTCCAAAGCAAAGTGAAGGAAATAAAAAGGTGACTAGAGAAATAATAATGTATTTTAATGATGGATTTGCCTTGTTACTTTAGTGTTGCTGCTAGAGCTGAAGCAGTAGTTCCTAAAGCGTGGCTCATGACTAACGTGTTGCTTGTGGCCAGGATGATCCAGATAACAGGGAGATCAAAATAGGCCGTTGCCTCTGGCGCTTTCCTTGCTGCTATGGGCTCAAGGGATGCTGCAGGCTGTGGACTGCTCTGCTAGGAGCTAGGCTGTTACTTTGGCTCTGCAGCTAGGTAGAGGAGACGGGGACTCCTCGTGTACCTCTCTGCAGGCAATGTGAGTCTTGGTGGAAGAAATGGTGCAAGGTAAATGGAGCTGATATCCCCTCTGTGGGAGCTTGCTTAGTAAATGGACTGTAACCCTTTGCTGCTGGTCACCTGGGAAGTGAGAGGGATGGTGTGGGCTTTGGAGCACCTTCAAGGCACAGTACAGAAAGAAAAGCAGCTTTATTCCCACACCTGACCTGGTCATGTTCTATATTTATGGTTTGCTATTTGTCTTCTCCTTCATTCAGAGGATGAAGGTTAAGCCTTTGCGGTGTGTCTGTTGACCAGTTATTTTTCCTCTTCCTAAACAAACACCAAAAATGAAGAGTTTAAAATATAGACTGACTTTCAGCTGGTGGGTGAGGGACAGTCTCTCTGCTGGCTGTGACTTGTCTCTCGGCTTAACAGGCCACGAGTGAGATTTGATGTGCAGAGGGGCACTTAAGAAAAGACAGGAAGAAATTAAGAATAGAGGATGGAAGAGTCCTGACCAAGCAACTGTGAGTTGAAACTGTGAGGTCTGATTGTAGAAGGACAGCTAATGAGAGACTAATTGTTTTGGTCTTTGCAATGGCATGGTTGTTGCGGGGGAATGGGTGTTGTCGGTTCAGAGGCTTAACCTTCACTTCGCAGCACTGCCTACAAGCCATCACGGGACTGTCACTCAGTTCCTGTCGTGCTTCAGTGTTGGCTTTTGTCTTGTCCTTACCCCAAGCTTTGGGCACATGAGGGGATCCAAAGTAGATACCTGAGTTGTTTGTGGGAGTGATTTATTCCTGTGGGGTTTTCCATCACACAGCACCCATGTGAGCAACATCATGATGTGAGGAGATAGTAATAGCTCAAGGAGGAGAACAGGAAAAGCTTCTGTCTGCCCCCGAAGCAGGTGAGACTTTCAGCTGAGCAGTGCACAAAGCCATATCTCTGCTTCACAGAATCACAGAATGGTTTGGGTTGGAAGGGACCTTTAAAGCCCACCCGGTCCAACCCCCCTGCAAGGAGCAGGGACATCTCCAACCAGATCAGGTTGCTCAGAGCCCCAACCTGGCCTTGAATTTTTCCAGGGATGGGGCATCCACCACCTCTCTGGGCAACCTGTGCCAGTGTTCCACCACCCTCATTTAAAAAAAAAAAAATTCCTTTTATCTAGTCTGAATCTACCTCCTTCTAGTTGAAAACAATTACCCCTCCTCCTATTGCAATAGACTCTGCTAAACAGTTTCTGCCCATCTTTGTTCTAGGCCCTGGAAGGCCACTTCTCTTCTCTAGCCTGAACAGCCCCAACTCTCTCAGCCTGTGCTCACAGAGGAGAGGTGCTCCAGCCCTCTGATCATCTTCATGGCACTACAAGAAGAGCCTGGATGTGAAAATACTCTCATTGCAGCTTGTCTTTCTCACCTCTTATGCCAGCGTACTCCTCCTGCCTCTCCAGCTGTGCCCCAGTGTGATGCAGAACCCCTGGAACCATCAGAACTGTGGCTGTTGTGCTGCAGCAGGGAGCTGAGCTGCTCTTGTTGCCAGGGGGCAGGACCCTTTGAAGGCAGTGAGCCTTTGTTGAGTATGAAAGGTCTGCTGGGAAGGCCCAGATGGAGTAGTTAAACTATTTTATTGGATTTCTGAGTGTCCCCTTGTTCCTGTGAGTCACCTGGCACGTGGCCCTGGTGCCTTGCTACGTGCATTGCTTTCTGTCTCAGCACTGGAGCCTCTCTGCAGAATGTACCCTTCAGCCCATCTGAGATCTTCTGCACCAAAAAAAAAAACCAAGCAGGTTTGCAGAATCGATCATGCTAAGGCAGAAATAGCTTTGCGCTGGAGCCAAGGTCCTCTCAAGGCAGGAATCATTCATTTGGGAGATTTTAGCAGTGCTGGGCTTGTTAGTAATCTCAGCTATTTGAATTCATTGGGAGTCCAGCCCCAAACACACAGTACTCAAAGAAATTAAAAATGATCCCTTTGGAACATATTCTATTTGCTTTCTAGCTTTCAGCTATTTAAAAGCTCTGCCTCCAGCACTTACCCCTCCAGCTGCACAGGGTAGAAAATGGACCAAAGATTGCAACAGTGCAGAGCTTGCCAGAGTAGGAGCTGCCCTACTGTTTTGGGGGAGCTGGATCATAGGCGAGGCTTTCTGCCCAATTAGCTTTGTGGGCTCCTCCCAGGAATTTTTCTTGGCTTCTCTGTTTCTTTCCATACTCCCGGCATAACTGTGCTTCTGATAGGAGCCAGGATGTGACCCCACAGCATTGCTGTGCCCTCTGGTGTTGGCACAGGGATTATCCAAAAAGTCCAACTGTTACAACTCCATGTTAGTCATCGTTCCTTGTAAGACATTATTCATATTAAAAGCTGGAGGAACCTCTGGGTGTGAGGAAAGGTATTGGAATTTGACTCTTTAAATTGATTTGCTTGGTGATATCAATTGGTTTTGTTGGCGGGGAGGGTCAAGGCTCTGTAAAATGTGCAGATTTTATCTTCACCCATAATGAACATAAAATAACATCATAGGCTGAAGGGAGAAGCAGCCTGTGTGTATTAATGCCTGGCATGACACTTCCTTGCACAAAAGGAGATGCCTCTATTTTACCTGTATGAAGAATTAGCACTGGCACTGTTTTCTTCCTGCATAGAGACTGGGACTGCTGCCATCCTATGCACCAGTCTTGCTGCTTAGCTGGCAATAAGCTAGAGGAGCCTTGCCGGGTACTGGGTATGAATCCACAGTAGGGAGAAATTCTCCCACACACTGCCAGGGAACAGATTTATTGCCACATAACCACACAAGGTGCTGAATTCACCTAAGTATCTTCTAAAGTTCTATTTTAATTGCTCATCTCAGCCAGCTAATAATAAATCGCTGCTAAATTTGCAGTGGGCATTTTTGGGGGTAAAGATTGAAAGAGATTTTATTGATATTATTGCAAAAGGTCTTTTCTATCTTTTCTGGGTAAATGAATTCTACCTTTTTGGTTGTATTAAAGATCATTCAAAACCAGAGTGTGCAGAGAGGGTTGCTAGCAGATTGAGCATCGCTGTGCAGACTGCTGCATCCCTAGCCAGCAAAATGCTGTGTGCTGGCTGGAGCCCTCAGCTCCACCTGCCTGCGCTAAAAATCAGAATGCGGGGAAGAACGAGAGGATTCCAGCAGAGTGGATTTTTGTTGCAAACTATCCTACAGAGTTAAACTGGAGTTTTGCAACAGTAAGTGCTTCTGGGACAACATCTGAAGAGTAACAGAAAAACAGTGTGTGAAGCAGTTGTCCCTCTCTATCAGTGCAGGAGCGTTTGGCAAGGCCATGATCTGAATCTCTTACAGTTCAGCTATTGAGTTTTGTAAGATGATTTTTTTTTAAACACCCTGTAGAAATCCTGTGTTTTTCTTTCCTGCTATATAGCATGTTCCAAGAGGGGTACCATGGAGGCTTTTGGGTGGAGTGGGTGTATCATAATTGGAATATAACACTGCCATCATAAATAATTAACATGACAGTAGTGTCTAAAGCAAGACTAAGCACAGTTTTTCTTGTGCCATATGCAAATACAATGACTGAGATACTCCATGCCCCAATGTGTCTGCAGTCTAAAATAGGCGAAACTGGCAAAAGGCATTAGAAAATAGCCACTTTTGGTCTATGCTTTTCTTCTTGCAGTAGACTTTCCCTGTAGGCTGAGAACTCCAAGGCAGTACAAGGTAATGGTTATTACTTTTAACCCAAGAAACCTGGGAGATGTTTAAACTGATAAGCTTCAGGTCATAACTCAGCCTCTCTCTGAGGAATAAATTGTTTCTTATAGAATCATAGAATGGTTAGAGTTGGAAGGGACCTTCAAAGGTCATCTAGTCCAACCCCCCTGCTAGGAGCAGGGACATCCCTGACTAGATCAGGTTGCTAATCTTTATTATTTTTTTTTTTCTTCTAGAGATAGTCCCATAGCTGCCTAATTGGAGAGATGATGGGAAGATAAACCAATTCACCATGTCTTCTCATTACAGTTGCTACTTGGTATATTAGGCTAAACTGCCACCAGTGCGGTACAGCATAGCTTTCCTGCGTACCTGTGCTGTTGTATACAGACTGTATAGAGAGCATTCTGTGATAGGAGCTCCTGGATGAACGGTGTGGTCGTTGCATTGCTAAATGGCCATGCAAACACAAAGCAGAATCCAGGCAGCCCATTGGGTAAAGATGCTCACCCAGTATCACATAGGCTCCTAGCATCTCATTGCAAGCTGTGTGTTCTATGCAAAATGCAACTGCACATGAGAATAACACTTCAAATAGCAAAACCTCGTCATGTTAGAAGAAGTTTTGTGGTGGACACTAGTTCAGACCACATGATAAACATCTGAGGACTCCTTTGGAAAGTGGTTAGGAACATTGGGGAAACTCCCAATGGCCATTGAACTTAAAAAAATCAGATTTAAGGAAGACCAAGCCGATAGCTTCAGGACCTGAACCTTTGGAGTGCCAGTACTTTGCTGTGGCAACTCTGAGCCAATGTGCAGACTTGTAGGCCTGGTCCAAGAGTCATTACCAATTTTTCTATTGACTTTGGCGCTACAAAAAGCTGCTTACATGGATCATTGGGCTTTGGCTCTCTGTTAGATGTGTATGTGCAAGTGAAGTATCAATAGCTTATTTTAGATGAGGGAGAGGAAGGAAAGACAATATCCAAAGTAGGAGAACTTTTTATGTAGGAAAAGCCCATACTCCTAAAGGCATGAAATTCATTCACGGTTCTCAAACTATTTGCAGGAACCTGATTTGGCAGGACAAAGCCTGTGATTCATTAATGTAAATTCTTTTCTAATCTTAGAATATTTTTCATTGTATTAGGTCTGGCATTTTTCACATGAGCCTACTTAAGTACCAGTAGTCAAACAATGTCAATGAAACTCTGATTTCTCAATGCTTATTGAGGCCAACAGTGCAAATTCTCTTTCTGATGGCTCCATTCCTGGGGAAGTGCATCAGGTCAAGATTGGGTTCAAAGCTACTTTCATTCTCTGTGGAAGCTGTGAGGAAATGGGAGGGAGGAGATCATGATATTCCTGTTCTGCTGTGATAAGCTTTGCAGGTAAATCTGTCTACCTGTGAACTACCTTTTGTCATCTGAGAAATCAGGATTAGGTTTCTCTCTTGAGATCTGAAGTCTTAGCTTTCATCATGCTGCACATCTTGGCTGGAAGATGAAATTGCGTGCAAGTGAAATTCAGAGCTCTGTTCTGGGGAATCCACTTATGTACTGCCAAGTTCCCAATTTTGTTCTCCCAGGACTACTGGTTATGATACAGTAGCCACAGCAATTATTCTGTCTTTAATTTTTAAAAGGGTTGAGTTAGTTTCTCTGCTTGTTCAGTTTCCATTTTGTGCAGTGAAAGGTGAGGGCTCTTGAGGGTGTCCCAGGATATTAGGATAAAGCAAGGCAGCAAACAGAACTGTGTTGTAGAAGGTGAAATGTTAAGTGAAATTTTGGGTGGGGAGAGCTAGTCACATTTGTGACAGAGTATTCTCTAGTTTCTCTGGGTATGAAGCTGGACGCACCTCAGTGGTTCTTTTTGTTAAATACTGGGGGAGGAGGGGAGAGGTAAAGTGAGAGCATGCTCAATTTTGCTTAGCATTCATCAGAAGTCAAGAAAAATGTATCATGATACTGTGGAATCATCTTCAGATCTAAGGAAAAAATACCAAGGATGTGTGTATGGAGGGAAAGACTTTGGGGCATGAGGGAGTGCTCAGGTGTTATCACTCAAAGGAGGAGGCAGAGATCAGCTAGGACAAATGGCTGTTAGCTTTACTTGGTGATACAGTGGTATATTAAAAAGTATATAAAGTCCCTGCTTTGGCCTCTAGATCAAGGCAGTAACCCATTAGGGGGCTTCTTGCCATCTGGACTAGCTACTTATTTTGAGTGCAACCTGGAATTAACTTGAGGCCTCATCTTCCAGCAGTTTAATGAACTTTTGAGACCAAGAGAAGCCAACAAGAGACCTGGGAGCTGGCAGAGCTGCCCTAGCAGGTCATACAGTGATAGGGGCTGTCCTGCTTGGGCAGAGGTTTCGGTGTACCCATTGCAAAGGAGAAGTTGTAGGATAATGGTCTTGGCTCACCATGGTGGGAGGCTGGAGGGAATCACAAGGATGTATTTGTGGTGAGTTGTTACAGCTGCTCCTCTACTGTGAGACACAGTATGGCTACAGAGCGAAATATTGCGTAGCCTGGTACTTGTTGGGTACTGCTGTTGTCTTGCCCTGCAGACGGCTTTGATGCATGGTGTTTGATAGCAACTACAGCGTACTTCCTACAGTGCTTCAGTCAAAAGTGTAAGGCAATAGTGATGGTTACAAGAGCAGAGGTTGCTTGATGGTGATTTCCTTTTTTTCAGGGGGTGTAGCTTGCTCTTCTGTGAGTCAGAACCAACTAGGAGTATTAGACTGAGCATATCCTGAAGCCTGCTGCAGGGAACATAAGATACAAGTGTGGTCTAATGAGAAATGATACCAACAGGAGCTAATAGGGTAGAAATCTGAGGTAGAAATCAACTAAAAATCTTAACTTGCCCAATTATCCTCTCTTCATTTCCAAGGCAAAATTTATTAGATGGAAGAAGTCTCAGTGCATTATGTTTTCTGTTCTTGGAGAATGTGGTGCAAGACAGGTTTGTTGACTTGTGCTGAGGGAAGGGATTGACTTTAGTGTAACCTATGCTGTAGCAGCCTGGCCTAGCCAGCATCAAAACTCTGGTCAGAAGAAATAGGACCATGTACAATGTGGCCCTGCTGTCTTTGATGTTTTGTTCAGAAGAAAGTGCTTTTCAGAAGCCTGGTGAAAATAAATAATAAAAAGGGGTACTGAGATCAAGAAAAATACTCTGTCCTGACATAATCATCTAGGGATACTTGAAATATCAGAAGAATCTGAAATCCACTGGGGGGAATGAGTCTGAAATGAAGGGGGTGTGCAGGAGTTGTTCTGAGAACTGGAGGAAGACATAGAGCTAAAAATAAAACAAAAAACAAAGCAAGGGAAGATGCTGCAGTAACTTAGCCCACTCTCTGTATTGCTTTTGTATAGGTGTGGGGGAGATGGCAGGTAGCAGCTGGCTGCTTCAGAAAGCCTATTTTTATTAAGTCTTGCAAGTATTCAGAGGAAAAGGTAACAATTTCAAAAAGCTAAACCAGTCAATATTAGGTGAAAAGCCTTTAAGATGTCTTCTTCTGATGGTGGAGCATATATTTTTCCTCCTTCTCTTCCCTTGTGCTTCCTGCCCCAGCAGGAAAGGACCCAAATGACTCTTCCTTACAGCACCATTTTCTGGAGTTTGGTTCTCAGGGTAAACAACATGTTGCTGAGTCTCCCTTTCCCATGGGAGAAGCCAATTAGAGATCTGACCCCGAATGAATTCTTAATTGCAGGTTTCAATCTAATATGAAAGGGACTGCTGTCGTTATTTATTTAGCCAGGAAGGGAGAAAGCACCAGTACAGGCACCAGCTTGTAACGTTGGTTCTTTGCAATGGTAACAGCTAGCTTTTCCAGGAAGAGTGGGCGACAGCAAGGCTTTTAATGAGGGGCAGGTGGCTGCTTGCTGTGTGCAAACCCAACTGCATTGGTTGGGCTGGCTGTAGTAGACTGCATGAGATGCTGCATATTTTTTTGTCTTCTGTCCCTTTTTTAAGGGCTCTGCGGCTCTTAGCTGTAATCCCACACCAGCTGTAGGAGGGTGATGCAAAGGGAAAAAAGTACTTCGTGCTCTCCTTGTACCCACAACAGGTTTGTGTAAGGATCTGCTGGAAATAGACTTTAAACGAGCTTTCGGGAAAACCCACTGGCAGTTACTAACTGGTGTTGGAGCGGGATTGCTGTTCAGCTTTCTGGGGAAAATCCGTCATGACAGCACCTATTTCTGTGACCCCTATTTTTGGCAATTTTCTATTTCCTTGTGTTCATCTCTGAAGTGCTCTCAGTCTAGCTAACAGAAGTGTCTTAGTGTTCCCTGTGGTTCAGTAGAGCAGATCAGATTACTTGCAGAACATCTCAAAAGCAGCATAGTTTGGACAAGTCCATTGTTTTGTTCCCTCTTAGAGCAAGAGAAGTCCTCTAATCCTTCAGAAGATGTTCCAAAGCACACAGTATTGATGAGGGATGATGTATGGACAGGCTGGGAGAAAGATGGCCAGGAAGGGAATAATCTATCTCTTGAGGGAGGGATGTGATGTTGGTTCCTTTGTCATTCTCTGCTAACATGTTGTATCCTTGTTCTTCTCAATCCGTAAAGTGAGGAGAGCTCACTACTTGCATCCATTTAGTATTTCACCTCTCCCATAAACATTGGCAAGGCTGGCAACAAATGCTTCTGTGATGTCCATGTCTTTCCTATCGATTATCTCCAGATAATTTCATCAGTTACTGAATGGACATCAATGACCTTGGACAGACTGAAGTGTTGTCACGGGTGAAAGATCCCAGTCCCATTATCAACTTCCTTCAACAGCTGTTTCCTTTACAGAGCACCCCTTATTACAACGAAGTACAGTATTAGTGTCCTACTGAACAAGAAGAATGAAGATGCTAGGAGAGTTCCTCTGCCCTAAAAGGAGCTGCCCAGGTGGTACTGGAGGTGGGCTATATTGTGCCCTCTGGGGAAGGGATTGTGGGTGGATTGGCTCCTTGTCTGTGTCAGAGCCAATGTTGAAAGCCCCTGTGCTGCATAGGGTACCAGGGCTGTGTATTTGCTTATACACAGTTAGATGAATTGGCTTAGTGTCCTTTTGCTGAGCCAGATTTTAACTTATAGGCCAGATCATCTGGCATACCAAAAGCGGTCTTGGCCACCAGCAGGGTGATAGTATCAAGGTTTGACAGCTGCCCTTTTCAGAGGGTCTAGTTTGGTAGAGCATCTCAAAGTGTTGGTATATGTGTATATGAAGGTAACTGCTGTCTCTTCTTCTGAAGTTCTTCAAATTCTGAGAGTCTTTGATTCTCCTATAGAAAGCAGAGTACTGAAGGCTACTCTGATATCAAATTCCTGAAGCGGGCTACAGGGTGCCTTACCAAAAGCAACATCATCCTGTTTCAAGTGATGGTTTGAGGGTGAAGCTCAGCAGTGCCCCTTGTGCTGCTCACCTGGCCACGGGTAAATCATGAGTGGCAGGTGAAGACACCAGGCTGCAAGTGCATTTATCTAACAGTTTTTCTCTTTTGCCTTTTTAATTTACCTGTAAAGGGGATGGGAAATAATATAGTATTTTTCCTTCTTTTGTACCCTTACTCATCTCTTCCCATGTGTTGGAGCAGCTGTCCCGTAGGGTGGTGAGAAAGTATGCAGGTAAATATTGATCATCTCTTTCTTTGTAGTAATTTAGCAAAGAGACATTTCTTTACTTTTTTTTCTGAATTAAGTCCCTTCTCTCAAATGAATTAGTTACTGAGGAGTGTCCTTAGGAGAGAAATCCTTTCATTTGTGAACGAAACAGGCCTTTAAAATAGATACAGAATTTCTGATAAGTGATCCCCAGGGTCTTATAACCATTTTGCTGCCTTCATTAGTGCCTGAACAACAGGGGATGTCGTGTGGGGGAAGGAAAAGGAGGTGGGAGGCAGCTGATGTACCCTGCTAACCAAATAACTCATCTGAATCGATACATCCAGGACCTCTGTGTTTCTTTTCAACTGCCTCATTCTGAGCAACCATGTTAAGAAGGAAGAAAAATATTTAAAGCTGTACTAACCAGAGCCCCATGGAAAAACAAGATACATATCAGCAGAGCTGGTGCTTCCATGGATGGGAAACCCATGCAGCACTGGGATCAATAGGTTGCTGCCATGTGGCAGCATTGATTTACTGCAGCCCTGGCTTGGCACACCTGCCAGTTCTCCTTCTCATTGTCTTTCCTTTGCTCCACTGCAGTGCTCAGCAGCAGGTGCTTGACTAATTTTTTTTTTTCCTTGGTGCTGAGGAAAATAAGTGCAGCTGGAGGAGGGCAGCTGGAGGGGGAGGAAGAGCTTGCCTTAGACACCAGATAGGGGAAGAGGTGTGGCATTTCTGGGAGGGACCCCAAAGGATTGCTACCTGTCCTTAGGGCTTTTCTTATTCTCTCCAAAGAGCAGCACTCTCTCAGGAAGGAGCTCATTATGGCAGACATAAAGAGCTATGGAGACACTGATATGTGTGAGTGTTTTGAGGCCAGCAGTACAGCACGGTTCACCAGAGCCTCAGCCCTCTCTCCCTCCCCTTCCACCCTGTCAAAATCAGGGCTGCTTTTCCTGCAGCACTGCCCTGCTGGCAACTGTGAATCTCTGCTACTTAACCTAAGTCTATCATCTGAGGATGTTGTAGTTGAATAACAGTCAGTCTGAGCTTCTGCAAAACAACTGTGGTAGCCCCTCAGGCCACCAATGCTGCTTATTCCTCCCCCAGGGTCCAGGGGAGCAGATGCAATGGCTATATAAAGGTCTCTGAGGGCAGCAATGTAAAAGTAGCTCATGCAATGGTCAACAGGCTTTGGTTTGGTTGGAAACTGCCTGGCGCTGCATCAGATGCCAGTGTAGGGGAGATGAATTTTGCAAAGATGAATTTTGTAAACCAGGAAAGGTCAGGAGAAACACATCTATTGTGAAGAAAGTGGACATGAGGAAAAGACCAAGGATCTTTTTTTGACTGAAAAATCTACCAAAATAGGGATACAGTTTTAACCTAGGTCTCTGGCTGTTCTCCGTGACAGTGGTTCTTCCTCACCAGGATTTCTCCATCAATCAGTTCTCTGCTGCAACCTTGTCTTCAGGAAGAAGGCATCCTCTTCCTGATGCTTGTGATGGAAGCTGTAGTCTTTGCTCTCTGGGGATGGCTTCCCCTGGGACCGAGTATTGGCTTTCCTGCTTCCCTAAGGATAACCTTTGCTGCTCATTTTCTCCCCTGAATGCCTGTTTCCAACGGGAAAAGCTGGATTATGTTCCACTCTTGCCAGTTCTCAAACTATCTGCTGATGTGGACTGCAGGCAGTGACTGCTGCTTACACCGGGTGTTTTGTGGGGCTTTCAGGAGCAGAAACACTGTTCTGTAAAATCCAGCAGAACATAGGCTGTGAGTAATCTGCATCCTTGATCCTCTCCACTGAGACCCAGCAGTTAGCTTATTTGCACCTAGTTGTGGCAAAAATACAAAGCTATAAAGAAAACAAATATGAAAGTTTCTTATTTAATGAACTCTGTAAATGAATAATTAATACATCACTTTAAGTGGTTCTTCAGTCTGTTTCAGAGTGCTGTCCTGAGATATGAGAAAGCACAAATGCTTGGATAATACGAAGGCGGACAGTCATTTGGTTTCTGAATTGGCAGATCACAGGATGAATGGAAGAGCTAATTGTTTCTTGAAGAAAAATTTTTAGACCTTTGCAACTTGGCAGTGTTCTGAACCTTAGTTTTAAACAGAGGGTGAAAGATGGGCTTGAATTACAGTTGCTTTGAGTTGGTGTGATGCCATTGACTTCAACAGAGAATTTACAGCAGCCCCGTATCAGCTTCATGGCAATTTGTTGGAACTGCAATGAGAAATGAAAGACAAAGGAATGTTTTACAGCAGGATTCCAATTTTTTGGAAGATCCCATAGTGACAGAAAAGTAGAATGTATGACTGACTTAGTGATTTGGTACATGTTTCATGTTAAATGCATTAAATGTCTTTGCCATGATGTCTGAGTTTAGGCATTATTTAAAAACCAAGAAAGCTGTTTGGGACCTTTGCCTATTGGGAGACTGGCTCACATTTCAGATAAACCAAACAGCATTTCTTCCTAGCCCTGAAAGACTCTTACAGGTTGGTCTTCAATTATTTCTTATCTCAAATGGTTTTTAGGATAGCTATTAATTTTGGGTTTGCTTTCCCTTGGAGTCCTCAGTGGATAGACTCATGATAGTGAAAGCATTTGACTTTATGGATAGATGACTCAAGAAATGTTTCCTTTTTAAAGTGTCTTTAAAATAACTTTCTTCAAATTATAGAATCTGGAGGATTCTATAAAAATGTGAACGTGTATATAAATACGAGTGTGAAAATGTGTGGATAAAAAGACAAATTTAAAAACTAAGTCCAGGAAAATGAAACTTGAAGTTCCTGTAGAAAAGGTGCAACATTTTCAAGTTATGGACAAGGAGAAAATGTGCAAGCAGCCAGCAGCTCAACCTTAAGGGGAATATTTATTGTCAAGGCATCTTTCTAATCTGTGACTCGCAGGCTTGTCGGGGGACTGAAGTGACAGTGATGAGTGGTGGAGGTCTAAGAGCCTTGGTGAGGATCAGTGCTGCCTGCATGAGCCTGCCTAGCCCTTTCTGCTGTACCCTCGTGCAGAGGTGTACAGGTGCTATGCCTGACCTCCGTGATGGGAAGCTGTGTCTCTGGAGCTTTGACATGCAGTTCCCTATAGGAAAAAATTCTTTACTGAGGCTGTTTTCCATTTCCATGCAGTAACACAGGCATTGGTTAGATGGTTTGGAAATGGGCACCTCTTGTAGGGGGGTCCCTGCCAGGCTTCCTAGGAGCCAGATATTAGTGGCAAGTGAGTTTAGGTAAAGTAAGCCCTTTACTGAAGCACGTGCAATGTGAAGAAACTAATTTCTGCTTACTTTCACACTTGAGAGCCTATCACAAACCAGTAAACTCTTTGGTGTAATGTGGTTGTTATTACCATGTGTGTGAGACACAGATGTGGTCAATAACCTTCCTTTCACATCAAGGTTTGCATTTGTTTCCAGGTCAAGTCTGTCTGTTTTTCTTAAATCATTCTGATTACTCTTATAATGCTTTTTCCTCAGGCTGAGAATCAAGGGTTAAATTAATGTATTGTTACATGTAAAGACAGAAGAATTTAATTTTTAAAACATGTCAGACATCTATTTGAAATTGGGAGCTAAGTCCCTAAATATCTTTCAAAATCTGGAGCTGTGCACCAGATGGAGAATCAGCATTTAAAGAGTAATTTCACAAGGGAAGCAGAGCATCTTAGTGAAATTATTTCCTTTAGCAAATAGTTGCACAGCATGAAGAAAGAAAGCAGAGCCAGCATCTCGCATAGAGAAATCATGCTTACTCTCCCTCTCATAATGTCTCCTTTCTAGTCCTTTTCTTGCTATAGATGCATTCGGTCCACGTCATGGTGCTACACACAGAGCGTACCAAACCAGGGATCAGTTGGTCTCTTGTTGGCACCATACAGCAGATGAGAGTGAACAGTTTGGTGTCATGTGAAAGACTGAACTGTTCTTATGTCCTTAAGTGAGTTTAATGTAGATATAAATGTCATAAATACACTGAACAAGAATTATTGGCCTGAAGATTTAGCCCAAGGTAATGTCAGAGGCTCTTAAAAGCAGGTTGTTAATATGATATGTAGTTGGATGTTGACCCATATGCATCTGAGGTTATGTGCCAATAGAGGAGCTGCAGTTGGGGTCAATAACCCAGGAAATGGACAGAAACATCCCATCAGCTACTAATGTCTGAGCATCAAAGGTTGGTAAATGTCGCTGGTGGTGAGGAAAATTCAATCCCTGGTCATCTTTCAAGATAATGGTGTCATTGCAAATTCCGGGTAAAGTGTCAAGAATTAGTGATAGTCTAAAACAAATCTCCAAAGTTTCCTTGTCCTGGACCCTGGGGACATTTGCAATGCACAAACAGGTTTGCAGTGTCTGGGAGGGAGAGGAAACTTTCTAGATAGGTGGAGCTCATCAGTTTTCCAAAAACTGTAGCTTCTGCTTAGAGATCAAACAACTGCCATATGGTGCTGTTTTTCCTATAGCACCAACATATTTAGCTCTGCCAGGGGAAGTCTGGGGAACTGATTCTCAGTGGCCGTGTAGGATAAGGCTAAAATTGGAGTCAAACCCTACCAAAGCACAGAACAGCTTTGGGGAAAGGAGGCTGAAGAGCAAGTGAGGGAGGAAACGATGCAGTGGGGTCGCTTAGGGAAGGAGGTACTGCTGAATTTGACCTCTGAGTTTCATTTTCTGAAACCTGACAACTGCGAAGATACAAGTTTAAAAAAAAAAATAATAAATTTGCAGAGCACTTTATATAACTAGACTCCTCCACCAAGCTCTGAATCAACATTTTTTTCAGTTAAAAAAAATAAATAATTGCATGCTACTGCTCTGATTCTCAGTTGTAAGACCAAATCTCATTAGATGTGCTGTTATTGCAGCTCCTAACTAAGAGCAAAATCTGGCTCAGAACCCTTTCACTTTTGCAACACCCACTTTTCATTTGAGTGTTCAAAGTTGCTGCAAAACGTATTTTTGAAAATTAGCTATTAACTAGACGCTGTAGTAATTTTTCTAGTGGCAGCCATTGCATAGTACATCTGCACTGTAATAAACCCTTTGCGGTACCTTAAATTTGTCTTGTTATTGTCTATCAAGTCTTGTTAATGCTAATCTTGTTCCAGTGCTGACTCAGTTGATGAGCATAATTTTGTGATGTAGGCAGCCCTAATTTGTGATCTTCTGGGGTTTCATAGAGTATCTAGAACCTTCCTCAAAAGCCATTTTGCAAGTGACTAAGACAGTCATGAAAGATCTTTTGGGCTTAAGGTTGCTCCATAAATGCAAAGTAGCATTTATTATTTGGGCATTACAAATGCAGTTTTAATTCTGGTTTTTATCAATACTTCATTAATGAAGTGATCCGTGCAGGAACCATTTGTTACTCCGCGCTCCTAAGCAGCTTACTGTGTCACATCAGGAAACAAAAAAAAAGCAAAGCTTATAGCATTAAAGAGCCTGGAAAATATTTTTTTTTTCTTTGTCTCCCTTCCCCCTTCCAGGCTTTCTGCTCCAGTAGCTTGTATTGTAGTCGTACTATACTTCGAGTGACTTGAAATCATCTGTAATGCTGCATCCCTGGCACTGTAAGCAAATAAACTATTTTTGTGCAGCAGTCTGTAAGCTGCACTTCAAGAAACATTTCCTCATCTGCTGAGAGACACTCAGGAAGGCTCAGTGAGGAGTGAGCAAAGACGGCACTGGCAGATTGAGGAAGCTTGCCTTGTCTTCCTTGGTGCATTAAATTCAAAGCACCTGGAGGGAGAGGGTCTAGTGGCAATGGATTTTTCCTGACTGGCCATCAGTGCTTGGAGAGCGAATGGTTCTGCTGTTGTATTGAGCCACTGTTGTCTGTGGTTCCTGTTCAGTGTGTGAGCCACAAAGGAGTGAGTGCAAGAGGAGCAGGGAAAAAGGCAGTGGCCTTGCAGGGTGGCTGGTGCCCGTGGCAGACACACACCAACACAACCTGCTGAAGTGCATGGAATGGAGTGTCGGGGGATGGCACCTTGAAAAAATAACTTGGAGATACAAACTACCCAAACTTCACTTGGTTTTCAGTGAGTCCTGTCCTAGATTTGCTCATCTTACAAGTTTGGAGATAATTTTGCCTTAACATACTACTCAACTTTTGACCTGAAGAGTAAGTTTCTTCCTCTCTCCACCTCTTGTATCATCTCTAGTGATGAACGTGGTGTGTGGAGGCCTTCACACCTGCTGATGACGGGGCTGGCAGCAACAGGCTTGTCCCCCTGGAATGACTTGGCACCAAGGTCCCCTGCACAGAGGATGTTAGACACCTGCAAGATGTAACCAACAGCAGGGTGAGCTTTTGCATTAAGTTGGTTTAGTTTCTCCTTAGATCTACACCTCCTGGGAAAAATCCTCACTTTTCTGGGAAATGATGAGTCGTCCTGGCCTGAAGTCACAGCTGGCATCCAGGAGAGTTGCTTTTTCCTTTGCTTTCATTTCTAAGCGGTTTCCTGTAACCTCTTGGGATTTAAAGCTGGGTTTGTGAAGTCTTATGTTCTTTCCCTCCCCCTCCAGCATTTCACAAGAGCCATCTTATCTTTTTCTGCCTTCTGCTGAAGAACGAGTCATTTTCCTCTGCACCATTGGAGCCGCAGTTTGCCGTGCTCTTCTTACAAGATGCTTTCAGAGACTGGAGGATTGGATCAGACCTTTTGAAGACTCTCCTCCATACACCTCTTTCAAGGCTTCAAGGCTCACCTGCTTTTTAGCAAGCTGGAGTTGATACCAGCTTACTTCAGTGCTGATGGATCATTTTCCCCCTACTTCTTGGTCTTTGAATGAGCTGTTGGCGAGTGTTCTTCACTACAACTGCTAAAGCCTCAATCTCTCTCTGTATGGAGATGCAGGAGTTGCCTTTAGTGAGTTCCTAAGGTCTATTGCTGCAGTGACAAAACTTGGGTCATCACAGGAAGGGAAGTTCACTGACCTGATGTTAGAGCTGGCTTCTCTGGGACCCACAGGGAATTGATACGTCACCATCTTGCAGTGTAATGTGTGGGCTGTAATTGGAGGGCTGGTGTCCCAGTTAGCTCCAGTTAATGTATGAGCATGGAGGTACTATTATCTAGGATAAACCTACCTTGCATCCTAAAAAACCCAGCAGCGCTCCCTCAGATGAGGAAAAGCCAGTTTAGGCTGACATCTTTTTTACTACTCATGTTACGCCGCTGACTGCAAGTTCTTGAAACCGGTTTGAACTGCAGCCTAAGAAGGAGCCTAGAGGTGGAGGACAGCCACTCTCCCTCCCAGCATGGGGTCTGGCCTGGGGTGGAATTAACCTCTTTGTTCAGTGCAGAAGAAAGAAAAATTCAAAGCAGGCCAGGCTTGAACTACATTTGATCCTTGCAACGTGCGAGTTCTGGTTCCTGCGCTTTTTCTTGTGGTGACCTTTTGTTCCTAGGAGGTAGGTAAGAACTATTTTTAGGCATCACTATGTTTTGTACAGCAAAACTTTCCTTCCAACAGCAAAGGATAATTTAACGATTGTTATTTCAGTGACAGGAAATCCCAAAGTCAAATTAAAAAAAGGAAACTTGTTCTTGTGAAGTCTGTAAATATCATATGATTAAATGTCTCTTTAGGTTCTGACATCATGGATGGGATGATTGCCACTGGTATCTCGTGTGTGCTTCAGTAGGGGATGTTTTGCCAAAGTGTCTCTCACCACCAATGAAATCTTATTGAGTGGGAAAGAAATGTGGCTTGCCTCAAAACTGGCAGGGTGAGGGAAGGCCAGGGTGCCGGCGTTTGAAATGTCAGATGTTACGGCTGAGAAAAGTATGGATATTTTCCTTCAGTATTTTGATGACCACACGTGAGAGAGCAGAGAAGGGAAATTGGTTATTCAGAGGGCGAGAGAGGAGATCCAGAGCAGCGCATGGTGGTCTGGTACAGAGCTGCACCAATGCATTTTTCCCTTCCCTTCCTTTTGTTTTTTGGATGAATGAAGGCATGGGTGAGGGAGGACTTGAGGAAAGCTATTTGGGGTTGAACAGGACATCTCACCTGAAACAAAATATCTGCCTTTATCAAAAGAGGGAACTGAGGCTTAAAGAAATTGGGAGAGCTGTTCACAAGCCCTAAGTGATGACTGGCACCCCTGCACCCTTCCTACGCTTTTCTTAACTGCCACTTACCCCCAAACTGCTTTGAGTCACCAGCAGGACGTACAGGCAATGTTAGGGCTTTGTCAAGCACGTGATCCACCAAGCAGTGACTAGGCCTCTTGGTGCTCACCTTCTAGGAGTCAACATGAGGAAAGGATATGCCGTGTTGCTCTATAATTAAATGTCCAAAGATGTGTCTTGGTTTAATTTCTCAGTGAAGAAGAGGGTGGAGAGGGTTCAGGTGAAGATGGGCAGAAGAGGTTGTTCCTAGTTGATTCTGCAGTGGGCAAGCTGCTACCTCTGTGGTGGCACAGTGTCCATGCACTAGCTGGCCTGTCACGGTGTTTGCAAACATTTGTGACAACTGATGCACTGCGGAGGGAAGCAAAAATATTATGTGCAAAGCCCAAGATGTCTGCAGGCAGCAACATCTTCAGAAGGTCCATCTGTAGCAGGACTCAGCCATAAAGCTGAACTGACCTATTTTACCTTGCTGGCTCCTGACACAGGCAAAATGCTAGCCAGTCACAGATTATTTTTGTGAGGGCACTCAACATCTTTTGGCTGGGTTTTGTTAGCTGGCCCTTTTTGCTTTCTGCTATGCAGTCTACTCAGGTGAACTAATCTGAGCAGCAGTAAATACCTCAGGGGCAGAGAGCAGCTTGACCTTCTCAGTCGATCTGCCCCTTTTATTTGAAGGATGCTAAGGTTATCAAGTCAAAAGTAGGAGATGGTGAACAGTGTTTGCTGGAGCAAAACATCAGCTCACGCCGCGTTGCTCCTGCACAGTGAAATGAAGCGAAGCAAGGAGCCACAAAAAAGACAAGGGTGCAACTGTAAAACTTGAGGTTTTGTTAGAATGTTAAAATGACTGAGCTAAGGTTACCTGTGCAACCTTGCTTCTGGCACATCCCAACTTCTGAGAGCTTAACTGCTAGGTTTCCATGTCTTCTCTGTGTGCTTCTTCAAAAAAAAGACCAAAAAAAAAAAAAAAGGAAGGGTGGAAGGGAAATAGAAATCAGTAAGCCTTGTTGTGTGGCATTGCATTTAACACCCAGAGAGGGGCTGAGACCTTTTTATTAGCTTTACTTGCTTTTATGGACTAGAAGAGCATGAAACTATTCTGGGCCAGGCACATGAGGGCAGAGAGTCTTTACCAATGGGTTTTGTGGCTCCGTGGTGATTTTTGCCAGCTTCTATTTCCACTCCAGGATCTAACATGATCCTGCAGGTTAAAGGATCTTTCATATCTGATCCCTCTGGGGCGAGCTGTGCCCCTGTCTGTTCCAGGACTGCTTCTTTTCCCCCTTCCTCTCCTTCCCTCTCTTGCTGCTTGTCCCATCCCAGCAGGCTTTCAGTCCTGCTGCTCCCGTGAAGGTGGCCCTGAGAATGTTCCCTTCATCTGTGCTCTGGCCCTATTTAGTTTTCTGTTCTCTCCTCATCACCCAGGGCAATACCTCATGCTTCTGAGTATCTGTGCTTGGATCTCACACAGTACCATTCCTGTATCCAGCTCCTGCTGGATCATGAGCAGTCAGCACAATTTATTTGCTGTGGAATCTAACTTGTCAGCAGATTTTTTCTCCTTTAACATGAAAAGGCTGAATCTAACGCAGACAGTACTGCCACTAAACTTTGCGCTATAAACTTCCCCAAGCAGCGATTTGCACTTGCAAAGTATCTCCCTTTGTCCCTTTCTAGTTGCTGGTCCATGAACAGATATTTATGAAGTTCTATCACCCAAACAGTTTGCAGAGTAGCTGGGCTTGCTATCAAACGTTGTGATTGCCCCTTGATAATCATCCAGCGTGGAATATTGAGTTATGGCCGCACAGGAATAGCGAGTCAAAGCCTCCGTTGATATCAGTCTCTGCAATCCCGCTGAAGGCAACGCAGCTACACCATTTCACACCACACATGGTGTGTGCCGGGCTTTATCTGGCATCCATAGCTCTAATAGGAACATACGCTTTGCTAAATTAAGAAGGAATATTTTTATAATTTAGTACAAGCATACTAACAATTCTGACTTATTTTAAAGATGCGTCTTAAAAGCATTAAAAGGGGCGTAAAATAATAATATATGTAATTTACCACTGTGGAGACTGTCAAGTGTTGTCATGCTACTGGCATTGTATTTAATACACGAGCTGCCAAGAGGCATCGCTACTAGAATTTGCATTAATATACACAGCCTCTTTAAAAATTAATTAGCCAAAGTAGAGCATCATGTGCTGAGACTCTCAAACAGGAGAGAAACATCGAAGCGGTGGTGAACTAAGCAGTCTCAAAGCTGCTTGGAAAGCCGAGGGCGGCTAGAAATATTGCCTCAGCCATTCCCTCCTGCCCGTTGCATCACGATGGGGATGCAGACGTAAACTGACAGCGTGAAGCACTGCTGTGGAAAATTTTGAAGGAAATCATAGATTTGGACTGGGCCTGGAGGCTGTTGTGCTGCAGCTGTAAGCTGGAAAAGCTGCAAAGAAATACAAGGAACCTGTTAAGTCACTAAAAGAAAATGTGATCTTTTATAATGTTTTTGTTAGAGGATGGGAGGTGCCAGCACTCTGCAACTTATGCAACATGTGTAAGCATGGGTCACGCGTTTATATGCGAGTACGCGCCGAAGGCAAATATGTTGCAGAAGATTTGCATAGGCCGAGACGTCCAACGGCAGCGGTGAGGCACTGCGGAACTTATCAAGGAAATGTATGATAACCCTCACCCCAAATTCAGTCCCCTTATTCTTTCATCAGCCCAAAAATGCAATGGCAGATTGACTTGGGACGCAGTTTACTTGACTGATTTAATAAATTAGCAGCAGATACACACCTTCAGTCTCCAACCCTTCCAGTTTTTTCACGTGTTGGGAAACGGCTGGAGATGCATTTTGCTACTCTGTGTGGAAAAAAAGCAAATTTTTACTGGTCACGTGCATTGGATACCTTTTGTCAGAAGCTGAACAAAGTTCAGGAAATTTGTGCCAACGCTTTGCCAGGTCGTGGCCTGCTCTTCTTTTGTACTTTAGGCCTGTTGGGTTATAAGTCTGAGCTGTGGTGTGGCTGTGAGGGATCCGACCTCGTTGCTCACAGGCATCCTTTATATCAGCTGAGCAAGGGGAAACAGGCCCAGCGGTGCGGTGCGTACCTGCGCTGGGCAGAGCACTGCTAGCAAGGAGTTCCTCTCATTGCTGAGCTCTCCCCAGCTTTCCTACCGAGAACTTCCCTCAGCTGTAGATATTTTCTTTCCTTACTACCTGCAAGTGAATGCTCTCTCTCCAATTATCTGTTAAAATTATGAATAATTCCCAGCCTTCTCATGTACTGTCACCTTGAAGATATTTATAAGCTGTGATTCTGCCCCTGTTGAGTCAAGGCAGTGCCATTGTTTTTATTGCAGTCACATCTCCCTTGTCCAATTGCAGGGTTCGTAACTCAGCAGTGGAAGTTCTGTCTGGGCTGGAACTTGGAAAGTGGACTTTCAGATTGGGAGCAATTTTAAAAAAAAAAATCAAATACAGCTATTATACTTACGGAAAAGCAAGGAAGATAAACTTTTTAGCTGCAATTCATCTGCTTTTGGTAAGCTATTTTTTGTAAGTCAAATGGGTTTCAAGCAGTGCAACCTTTTTGCTTTTGCAGCACCTGCTATGCCCTCAGTATCTCCATCTGCACGATGCATGTGTGCGGCCTGAGAAAGAGAGCTTGCGTTCAGGCACTGCAGTGGTCTTGGTGGGCAGCCAACTCTGGGCCGAAATAGTGTAGGCTAAAATACTGGCAGGAGTACTGCATCCAGCTCTGGAGCCTCCAACCTAAGAAGGACATGGACCTGTTGGAGTGAGTCCAGAGGAGGCTATGAAGATGATCAGAGCACCCCTCCTGTGAGGGCAGGCTGAGAGAGTTGGGACTGTTCCATCTGGAGAAGAGGAGGCTCTGGGGAGACCTTAGAGCAGCCTTCCAGTACCTCAAGGGGGCCTACAGGAAAGACAGGGAGAGACTCTTCAGTAGGGCCTGTTGCAATAGGACAAGGTGTAATGGTTTTAAAATAGAAGGAGGCAGATTTAGATTAGACATTGGGAAAAAATTTCTTATAGTGAGGGTGGTGGAACACTGGCACAGGTTGCCCAGAGAGGTGGTGGGTGCCCCATCCCTGGAAACGTTCAAGGCCAGGTTGGATGGGGCTCTGAGCAACCTGATCTGGTTGGAGATATCCCTGCTCCTTGCAGGGGGGTTGAACTAGATGGCCTTGAAAGGTCTCTTCCAACCCTATTTTATGATTCTATATAACTGAAGACTGTAAAATCTGCCCCCTTTTAGGACAAATTCTACAGTTTCTCTGAATCCAGCCCTGGTCAGTACTTGTAGGCTCTCCTGCTTTCCATGAATGGAGAGGAATGCCAGGCATAGACTTCGAGTGGGTTTTTTTTTTTGTTTGTTTTAAAGGAGATTGTTACTGTGAGACCTGACGTATTTAACGAGCGCGTGCTTTTCTGATTCATCGTTTCGGCTCTGTGTTTATTCATACGGTGGTCTGGGTTACCTTCCCTCTCCGTTCCCCGGGAAATCATGTTGTTAGTGATAAACGCTCAGACTGCTGGCAGTGTCTGAGGATTCACTGCGCAGAGAGAGCTCAAGGGACGTGAGTGTCCCCTCGGGAGGGCTGAGGGGGTGGTTGGCAATGAGAAAACACCTACGTGCAGTTCTGCAGCAAAATGAGACACAAATCAAATGCTTTCTCACCAAGCGGGGAAACTCAAAGGGCTCCTTTGCTGACCAGATGTGCTGAGCAGCAGAAGGGGAAGGCAGAGCAGGGGGGAGTATGTCAAGAGATCTGTTGATTTCCATCCAGCGTGGGATGAACTGGTAGCTGGGACATGACTAGATGCCATAAAAAATAAGGGATATTGGACATGGATTGAGCTGGACTCCAGCTCTCAGACAGATTGAAAGCACTGGAGTAGGTCTGAGGAGTTAAATGAGTCAAGAAGCTCTAAATCTAGGCAGGTTTTGCTTTTACATCGGAATGAAAATAGATAATTTTCCTTTCTTTCTCTGCCTGCACTGGTGGGAATGATGCTCTGGTGACTGCCCAGCAGACCTCCCAGGACCACCCTGCAGCCCTGCTCCCCTGGCCAGCATCACCCAGGGCAAAATGGGATGGAGGAGGGATGGCTCTCCAAGCTCCCTGCTCTGGAGATGGGAACTGGGGCTAAAACCAGCGTTTGAAATTTGCTGCTGTTCTCAGTTTTTGGTGGGGAACTCCCTTGGGTCACCGCTCAGACTGCCCTGTGCATCTTCCAAAGCCAAGATCTGGAAAGTGCAGATACGGTGCTGGCAACAACAGGCAAATTCTACCTAGAGGATGGTGGACCTGTTGAGGTCTGAGGAAGGAGGATTTTGGAGGACCACAGTGAAACAGGCAACAGAAAACATCCAGGTACATCATAAGAGGGTGAAAGAGATGTTGCGGAGGGCAGGATGCTTTCTCTGAGAGAGAGCAGACTCTTGGGATGGGATTGCACATCCTCAGCTGCTCAGTGCAATTCCCTGAGGATAAGCAGCATTACAGAAAGGGTGCCACGTGCGAAGCAGCAATTCTGCGCTAACACTAAGGAGATTTATCTTGTTGGTGCCTCGCCGTCTTTAATTTCCCCAGGAACAGAGTGAATCCCACAAGGCATTCCTTTTTCTCGCCTTCCTCCTGAAACGTGATTATTTGAAGGCATTCAGGAATCACATAGTTTGGAAAAAGCTTCCTAGGGAAAGCAGCTTGCAGAGCCGGGCATGCCAGCTTCTGTCTGCTACATGCTGCACCCGGAGACCGAGTCAGAAGACTGGGAAATCTGATGTGGAGAGTGCTTGCAGCTCCATCCTGCTCCACAGGGATTTAAGCCATCAGAGGGTGTGAAGCAGCAGCAAAACGTGGTAGCAGAGGACTGAGGTTGGTAGCTAGTGAGAGGTAAATCCTAGTCTTGCCCTCTGTTTCTAGCAGCATCCATTGTTCAGCCTCAGATTTTCCCTGCTGCCAGGTCCTATGTTCAGCCAAGGTGTAGGATGGACCTGGTGTCCTGGCAGCAAGCAACTGTGAGTCCAAACCAAAGCTCTTAATCTTTTATTCTTTTTCCCAGGTCTAATAATGCTCTCCTGCTTCTCATCCCGGCGGCTGGGGGGCTGCGTGACCCTGGCTGTCCCAGGCCCTCCTGTCCTTAGAAGATGGCCTTCTGGGACATAAATCCATGCGATATCCGAAACCCCAATAACACTTCCCTTTGAGTCAGTGCCTCTGTGGGAGCACTCTCCAATATAACTTTGGTACTGTAAATACTAGAGAATATTTACCTTCTGTTTCAGGGGACTGAGGGCTTTGGTATTCCAGCATGATATTTATTTCCTTAGCTGGGCTTAGCCTTTATTGGCTCCGGGTTGTTGGACAGGGGGGAAGGGAAGCGGTAGCGGATTTCTGCTTGTTTTCTCCAAGGTACGTGAGGTATCACCCGCACAGGCAGATGGCTTTGGAGGAGACGGTCTCCAAGGAGCGCTGCTGACATTAGATGTGGCAGAAGTCACAGTGCAGAAATATTAGCAGGAAAATCACATTGCAGATGTTATCCTCAACTCACCATCCGTTTCCTCCCTCCTGAAAGGCCTTGCTGATTAATGCTTGAGACTTAAGAAAGAGAGGCCGTAATACGTGGATCTCATAAGCAGAGAATTTGTCAAATACAAACGCTGCCGTTGAGGCGCACGTTGACCCGGAGGCTTTTGCGGCTGTTTGCAAAGTGATGGTCCACAGGGCCAGCACAGAGTTGGAGGTGGTTAAAGGCAGCCAGGGGATTGTCCCGGCTGAGGGCAGGGCCACAGGAAAGGCCTCTCTCTAGATTTCTCTTGGCCTTTTAATTTATTTTTTTACCAAATAGGATCATCAACATTTTTCCATTTTCTATAGCAACACATTTTCAGAGTTCACCAAACAATATCTGGATGTCTGAAAATGAAATACAATTTTTTATCCCAGGTATCTATCATCTCCCCGCCTTCCTACTTTCCCATTAGAAGTGCAGAATACTTGGAACAGGAACTGAAAATACCACTGGATTTTTAATTTTGGTTGATCTGTTTTGAAAGGTTAGTTTCCAGTATTATTTAGAAACAGTTGCCCAAAGCAAAGCACAAAGTTTAGGCTTGGCCTGCCCATGCAACATATTGCCGTGCTGATCCTTCTATTAGCCTTGACCATCCATCGCCTCTCGCGTGGCCACAGAAGGTGGGCGTGGACTCAGTGCCACGCTGCAGCGTGTGATGGAGACGTGCCTAGATGCCATCAGCTTTCCAATCCTGACCTGCACCCTGAAAATTTCTCCTGAAACACGCAGCTGAAGCAAGAAGGGCTCCTGGGAGAAGTTGAGGCGTTGCACAGACACCAGGTGATTTACCCACTCAGGCAGGGAGCCAGTGGCCGTGCCAGAAAGTGAGTCAGGTCTCCTCAGCTCCTTAAATTTAGACTTGTCAGCCCTCATCTCTCTCTGCAGCTTTGTGAAGCGTAACAGGATCTAAGGTAGTTACAAAACAATGTCAAAGGTGTGAAAATGATTGCCATAAAAATACATCTGTGTTCTGCGGTAATGCCTTGAAATGCTACAGAGCTCTTGGAAACCAGAAGGGTGGCCCCCGGCTGCTGGAGCGTGGCTTGCGTGGACCCGGAGAAGAGAAGTCTGCTGAAATGGTAGGATTTTCTTTCCTTTTAAAATCATTATTATAGGCAGTTAGAAAAAAAGCAATTCTATTTCCCATGTGATGCAGATCTCAATCTGGCTTCTAAATCCCTCTAACCTGATTAAGGCCTTAAGAATTTCAACTATTGAAAAATATGAGGTTTTTTTTTTCCTATAAATATCTTAGATTAATGTCCCCAGTGCAGCAAATACAATTAGGTGCCTAAGTCTTATCTTGAGGAATTCAAACAGCTCAGCCTGTAGGGATCATCCAACCCTACCAAAGGCTTTAATATATGTATGTATGTAAGTACAGTTTACGTATATATAAACCTTACATGCATAGAATCATAGAATGGTTAGGGTTGGAAGGGACCTTCAAAGGCCATCCAGTCCAACCCCCCTGCAAGGAGCAGGGACATCTCCAACCAGATCAGGTTGCTCAGAGCCCCGTCCAACCTGGCCTTGAATGCTTCCAGGGATGGGGCATCCGCCACCTCTCTGGGCAACCTGTTCCAGTGTTCCACCACCCTCAGTGTAAAATCTAAAAGCCAATCTTGCGAAGGGATTTTCTTTTTACCTTATTATGATGTGTAGCTGGGCAAACAGAGCCTGGTCTAACCCTGGCAGTTTTGAGAGATGTCTGTTATCTTTGTCATCCCTTGGATCACACCTTCGCAAAAGGGAGGTGAGGAACAGGAGGGTGAAGCACGTGGATGGGGATTGCAGAGAAGCATCTTCATCTATGATAACATTTACTTTATAACACCTACTGTGTTAGTACAGAAGAATGCGGAGAATGCCATACTCTACTTTCTCAGTGCCACACGGCAAAGGGATACATCCATCCCAGCTCCTCACCGGTCACTTGAGCTCCCAGAGCCATGTGTCTTCTCCTGGTGGGGACAGATCTTAGGTTGGATATTAGGAAACTCTTTACTGAAAGAGTGGTCAGGCACTGGAACCGGCTGCCCAAGGAAGTGGTGGAGTCACCATCCCTGGAGGTGTTCAAAGAACATGTAGACGTGGCACTTCAGGATGTGGCTTAGTAGGCATGGTGGCGTTAGGTTGACGGTTGGACTTGATGATCTTGGAGGTCTCTTCCAACCTTAAAGATTCTATGAATGCCACCCGGTTAGAGCAGGAGGGGACAGACCTGGCCAGTTTTGGGCTCTGCAATGGAGCTGGCCTGACCCTGGGGACCGTGGACTGTGGGGTGCCACCATTCCCACTAAGGAGAGAGTATTGAGCTTCCTTGAAAGTAGGAGACCATGATCGTCTCACAGCTTCTGTATTGATTTCTTCACTGCCCCTGGGGTTTGGCCTTGGAGCGTGGTGCATCCAGCATGTCTGCAGAGCACGGTCAAACCCAGATGCCCAGGGTGAAACGGTGCACAGGCAGCGATGGGTGGTTTTGTTGCCCTCCATGCTTTCTCTCCCCTGCCTCCCAACACTTTGTGGAGTTGTAAAGGTCAGAGCACTTAAACCCACCAGAGGAGATGTGGTGTGTAGTATTTGACTTTTCAGAAATACAGCGTGGTGGCGACTGTTAAACCTGCTTCCCTTCATCCACCAACAGCCCCTGCAAAATAACGTGTTAACAGAATACATTTAGAAGCAGATGGTGAAGCAGAAAGCGAGCACTGGAGAGCAGCTGAATGCCGCAACCGGAGCGCCGTGGGCAGGTCTCTGCAAATCTGGGGGGCGAGCAGCCGGGGCTGGCCTGCAGCACTGGGGCAGGGTGTGTGGACAAGGGTGTCTGCACGCAGGGAGGCGGGGGGAGGAGGGTGAGAAGGGGGTGATGGCTCTGGTAGGGATGCGTCTGCGGCATCTCTTGTGCTGCCTGTCCCCCTGCACCTGCCCTCACCTCTCCGGCAGAGCGTTGGCCAACCCAGGCAGAGCTCCCTGGGACCAGCCCAGGGGAATTCGGTTGCTTTGGGTTGGTTGGTGTTGACACAACCTCCAGGTACATCCTGCTGGTCTGATCTGAAGATGCGAACCCAGTAGACTCCTGTTACAATGTGCGAAGTGTCCAACACCAGTCAATCACACATCTGGATTATCTAAAATGGTGGAGTTACCAGTATATTTTCAGCTGGCCCACGGTGGCATTCGCATTTTGGTAGCACAAATGCAAATTGTCATCCTGCCAACGAGACAAATCTTTGCGTGTGCCCTGGTGCATGCAAAAGTGCAAGTTTTCTCAACACATTCCTGGTTGCTGCTGTGAAATAATCAATGATGGCTTTTTGAAAGTCACAAGGTTCTGGCTGATTTGTCTTTTCCCATGGAAAAAATACTAGGATATATGATCTCGGTATGTGGTGGTAGCAATGGAGGAGCTATCGACAGAAATAGAGAATACTCCTGAGGATGCTCGCTAGCTGGCAGCTGAAAACTTGTCTGCTGAGCTCCCTTTTGGGTAACTGAAGGAGACTGGCTGTTAGCAATGGGAATTCGAAACCGTACCCGAGAACTGTGCTGAGTGCTCTTCCCCCAGTGTGGGAATACCAACTGCCTGCCTGTTTTAGCGAAAGGAGGGCCAAAAAAAGAAGACAACTGTGGGGAGGAAGAGGCAGATGCAAGAGGGAGAAGCAGACGGTGCTGGAAGTGATGTAGCGGAAACACCGCTGAGAGCGGAGGAGAAAACCAGAACAGTGCCTGTCCTGGGAATGGAGCGGGAAGCCAGCGCAAGGTGTGGTCCAGGAGGAGGAGAGGGATGGATGCAGCGGAGAGGAGAAACGAGGCAGGCCCAATGGGTGTCAGCTGTTGTGATGAGGCAGGAGGGAGCAAGGGATAAAGCAATGCCAAAGGAAGGATAAAAGCAGGTAGCAGAAACTGAGAAAGTCTGTTCTCCAGCAAAAATTCCAGCAGGAGTAGGCCACTGTGCTTTGGCCATCCAGCTAGGCTAGGAAATTCAGAAATAAATCCTTCTGGATGTAATTTAACAGCCTTTTGCCGACCTGAAATCTCCAGATTATTCACAAGCATCTTGAAACACCAGGGCTGAGCACAGGGGGTTGGTTTTGTTAAGATTCTCTCACTTCTTGTACTGTCTTCACATCTGTGATATTTATGGGTAAAAATAATTCAGTACAAATATAGTTGTGTCTGTCTTTAAGAAATCAAAGTTGTTGTGATGCCTGGGGCTGCGACAGAGAGTGTGTTAGAGAAGTGCAGGCAGAAAGCTGCTGCTGTAGGGAGGCAAAGAGAACTCTGGAGTTAAATAAAGAAACCGGCTCCAGCATCACGCTTCCACCCAGCCCCTCTCTGCTGGGCTCACAGTAAATCAGGATGTGCCCCCGACAGCCCCCTCCGATATATTAATTAGCGTGGCACCCTAACAAGGAACACAATCGTGTTTCAGTGGTGATAAGTTGAGCCTTTCTGGCGGTTTCAGGACAGGTTGCCTGGAACGGAGCGCTGTCGCAATAAGGGATGGAAGTGGACGGTGGGAAACTGGAGAAGCTCTGATCTTCGGGTGGAGAGCTGGGAGGCTAAAGGTGCGCTCTGCGTGCTGGCAAAGCGGAGCAAGTGAAAACCTGGAGGCATCCCCCAGCAGAGCAACAGCAGCGAGCTCTCCGGAGAATTCCTGCAACAGCCTACTGGTTTTTAAATCTGGTCAATAAACATTAGATGAAATGGATGTTTCGTTGTCAGTGTCTTTATCTGAACTTCAGTTACACTGGATGCTAGCCGGGAGCCGTAAAATGTTTTGTGCTGGTTTATTAAAGAGGAACTTTAATTACCTTATTAAGAATTGACCATTCCCTCCCAGTACAGGAAAATCAAAATCTGTCAGTGCAGTTCAAGGATGATTTTTTACGCCCTGAAGAGCAAAGGGCCCAGCACTGCTGCTGAGATGTTCCAGCGTACACAAACTCCCATCACGGCGAGGGTGTTTTCATACCTCTGCCGTGATCTCTCCTGTCTGCAGACACCGTTTGTCCAGTGTCGCCCTGTGAACGGGATTCGGAGTAAAACAAATGTGCTTGAATGAAAACTTGGCTTTTGCAGCTGGAAGCGGAGCAGGCTAGGCTTCTGTTTGGGATTTGGTTTGGGTTTAAAAGCCACAGGGTAGGATGATGCGTTTGGGGGCAGCTTGCTGGCTCTGCTAGCATTAGGAAAGGGAGAATCCTGCACCGTTGCATCCCAGCCTAACCAGCTTAATTCAGATCTGGGGTGAGGCACAGGCCCTGCTGACCCTGAACTTCTGCTGTTTCACACCAGACCATGAAGTAACAACTCGGCTACTTGAAGGGAACCTTGATTTGGTGACTGTGGCCAAATGACAACTGCATTAAAGAAACAGACATGCTGCTGAGCTGTTTGATGTTTTATCTGGGCTTCCTGAGACCTTTCTCTTTGGTGACTCAGCCTCTTGTCCTTCACGCGCTCAGAAACACGTGCATACAAAGGATGTTCAGGCAATCTGCTTTGTGGCAAATTTGCTTTCTTTTTTCCTCTGTTATTAATCCCACAAAGCCAAATGGTATAGATTTTACTGAAGGAGAAAAATTGCTTTTTGCTGTCCAAGTAATGCAACCTAATAAATTCTCAGAGTCAAAAGGTGTACGTACCAGTTGTTAACCCACCTCCTCACCTAAAACCAAACATCATCACCTGTGCAAGGCACCTCTCTTTACCCTGCAGCCCAGATGACCAAAATGACTCCTCCATAAGGATCAAAACTTGCATCAGCTTGGAGAAACCCAACCTCATAAGCCCTTCCCTGGGGACCACAGAGTGGAGAACCACAGGGCAGCAGAGCTCAGCAAGAGGTGTTGAGCTGGCCGCAAGTTGTCCAAGCAACAGGACTGATGAGGAATAACCTGCTTTAGGGGCTGCCATCACCTGTTAGGTTTCACAGAGCTCATCAGAGAAGTAAGTATAGCATGAGTTAAATAATTGCATTGGTGGTTGTGTTTTTCACTTGTTGCAAGCACCAGTCCAAGGGGATAACACAAAAAGAAAGAAATAAGCTTATATTCAAGATCTAATTTAGGCTGTAAGTCCTCTGGTGATCACAGCTGATGCTCCTCTTTCTGTGCAGCTCCAAGCACCAGGGTCCTCCTCCAGAAACACAACGTCCAGAAGCTACTGAAGGGCCGGCGTTAGTTAACTGGTAATAGCGGCAGGAGCCACAGAGTCTGCGAAGCAAAATCAATGGAGCAGGATCTAAAAGCTGTACTAAATAACTCCTCAATAATCATAAATCTTGTTACCGACAGCTCTCAGACTGCTTTACGGTGGAAATGATGCCCTTGCTTCGCGGAGGCGGAAATTCAAACGTCGAGGAATGAAGCGATCGTTCCTAGAGATGCCGGAGAGAAAAAAAGGTCTGGATTTCCAGCTCGATGTGTTATCTACAGGGCTATGTTGCCTCCCTCCCGTGACCAAGCAAATTGGCGTGGGAATATCCTGCTGGCATTTTTTGGCTCTCTGGCAGGTGCTTTAGGGAAGCATTTCCCTCTGGGCCTTGCTGAGCAGCACTGGGCCATGGAGGCCAACCAGGGTGACGCTGAGCGGCACCGGAGGAGCGGGTTCAACACCGGGCTCGCGGTCTGCCTGGTTGGAAGCCTGGCTAATGGGTTTTGTTTCCTCTAAACTGGTCTCTGCATATGCAGGAGAAGCAGAGCAGTCTACACACAGTTTAAAGCTCTGTTTTGCAGCAGGTGAGGAGAACAGCGGAGCTTGGAGAAAAACTGACAGCCGTTATACACACGCAGCAGCCTGACTCTGTCCCTGCTCACTTATCGTGGCATTTATCTCAGTAAAAAAAGGCAGCTTTTATCTTAACTTATTTTAAAAGCGCATCAGGCAGGGATTAGAGAATATCCCCCCCTCTGCTCTTGCACCAGAGCCCAGCCCCTGCAAGAAGCAGCCTCTTCCTTGGGTTACTGATGGAAAACAGATGCCTGATCTAAATGTGGGGTTGTAAGCAGCAGTGGATGGGTCAGGGCTAAGTTTCCCAAAATTACTCCTGGCGCAGGGAGAAAATCAAGTGGAAAATCCTAAGTGTAGAGACCCAGTTTCAAGCCAGAGCCTTTAACTCTCATCTTACCCCCTTTTTCCCCCTTTTTTTTCTAATATTGAAGTCTGTAAATTGATTAAACCAGTATTTACCTGATGTGAGGTATTGAGGACAAATTAACTCCTTCAAAATCATTTTGATGTGATTAAACAAGAAGTCCTTCCCCGAGTGACATGGCTTCAGCATTTGCGTTGGGGACAAAGAAGAGGAAACCACAGGCTGTGACTATGCTGCTGTTTTAGTGAGGATGAGGGCGAGCTTTTGCAGCAAAAAAACCTGAGGCTTTGGCTCATCACAAGGGCTCTCCTCTCTGCTTGGCTTTGCATCAGCAGAGGGCAGCAGAGATTGGAAGAAAGCACTGCTATGAAAATCCTGCGGCAGTGGCCAGAAAGAGGGAGAAAAATCTTCCTCCTCTATATTCACATGAGCAACCTGCCTGTGCTAGGTGGGGACAGAGGTGTGTGCGCGTCCCCCTGGTCCCTCGTCAGCCAAGAAACACCAGCAAGGGCTCGCCCCTGCACCACTGATGCACTTTGAAGGAATGCAAATGTATTTCTGTCCTTCTGGCCTCTGCTTTGCAGCAGGAGCTCACTCTTGTCAGCTGGCTGGCAGAAGGAAAATACAGCAGTTAAATATTTGCAAGGAAGGGGAAAAGCAATTCAGAATGACATCTGAGCCCCAGGTCTTGCTTTGGGCTGCGAAAAAAATAGAGCGTGCAAAATGCTCAGTCCCTCCTGCCCAGCCGAGGCAAAAGCCTCACAGAGGGACCTTTCCCCTGACAGCGACTTTATTCGCGGTGTCTTGGCAAGCTGCCCCTTTCCCTCCTTCTGCCGCAGCCGCTGCTGTACCCCCAGCCCCCAGGAGCAGACCTTTGCTTCCCTTACGCCAGCAGCCTCGTCTTTGCGCCTCCGACATCACCAGCGGCTTTCTCTCCGTGCCTTCCCCTCCATCGTTAAAGCCTGCAGGTTCTAAAACCAGCAAAGGGACAGCGTGAGCCTGCTCACGCACCAAGCTCCTGCCCACCCAGGGATCAGCATCAGCAGCTAACGCCTGACCGGGATGGTGCCAGGAAGCTTTTCCTTGCCTCGTTAGATTGATCTTGGGCAAATTGGCAATTGGGGGCCAAATTTTCCCAGCAGGGTTAAACCCGCAGCGACAGCGAGTGCCACAGCACATCACCATCATCCCATTTCCCAGGCTGCTGCGGAGAAGCGGACCCTGCGCATCGTTTTCTGGGGGCATCGCCCAGCAAAACGGTTCGATTTTACCAGAAACCAAAGCGAAGGGGCCGGGTAGAGATTGTCCCCCAGCTCCACTCTGCTACCTGCCTGCTACCACACACGGGAGGGATTTCCTCCTGAAGTGATTCAGCTTTATGGATGCAGAAAGCTACTTGCTGGACTGTGGCTCCCCAAACTGGGATTATTAGGGACACAGTTATTTGTGTTGTACTGCAATTATTACTGTTAACTTAAATAATTATAACCTGTTATTATCAGACGCTCTGGCAGAAGGCAAGCACCAACATTTGGGGTTTTTTTGGAGTGAACCACATGCTGAAGCACAGCTGGCTGCTGAGGACATGCAGGTATATATTTGGCATATATTTGAAGGATTAAACATCTAAAATATCCATCGGGCTGCTGACTGCTTTGGCACAGCGTCTTCCCTGTTTAGATGTGACTTTCAATTGTTCCTTTCACTTCTGCTTTATTTTTTTTGGCTTAGTTTATTGCTTCCAGGCACATTTCTGACTGTTGTCAGTACCCCAGGCAGAAAACCCAGTGAAAAAGTACTGATGTCTCAGCTGCTGCAGCGCAAGCCTTCTTAAATTATAAGGCATTTTCTACTACAAAAGGAAGGAGCAGGGTGTTTCTTGCCTCACTGTGCTGTGACGGTGTATAGCAGGGTAGCATCCTTCCTCCTCCTCCTCCTCCTCCTCCCACGCTCAGCACTGGTCCTGATTAGACATGAACGTACTTTATGTGGGGAAGGAACAGGCAGCCCATTGAAGCATGAAGGAAAGTCGGTCCTAATGCATGATGGCATGCTCCAAATCCAGACCCGTATGATTATGAAGCTTTTTTTTTTTCCTAGTGCCTCTTTAATGCAAGATTCACAAGCAGTCCCTAGATACAGACCTGCGTAGAAGAAGTGGGCTCAGCACCATCTTTACCACAGTTTCTTGCTGCAGCTGAGTTTCAGACTGAAAATGTCGGCGGCTGAAGATCTACCAAAGACAGGGGTGCTGGAGAGTTTCTCGGGCGTGTTCTACACATGGTACCAAGCTGGGCTCCGAGGTGCAGAGCATGAGATAAATGACCTGCTCTGCTAGATGGGGAGGCACACTGGTGCTTACTGACATTTTAGAAAAATTTTGAAGGTTTAAGGCAGTTTTTATATCTAGGAGTCTAGCAAGGATCTTGCTTACACCCCTTCCAACACATGTAAGTGGTGTAATTGTACACCAAGGCTCCCCAGCAAGCATCAGGACCAAAACCAACAGAGCTCCTCAGTGCGCCGTGACACAAACCCACTCTTCTGCCCAGGGTTCAGTCATCGCTTGGAGTGATCCCACCTCTCCCAAGCGCCCGAGACTGCTGCACGCGCTCCCTGTGAACAGGCAGTAGTCAACATTCAGCAGCTGAGGCATTGGATGGAGATGGGTCAGACGTGGCATGAGCAATTGTTTGTCTTCCCTGACTGGATAAGCATGCAAATAGAGTCAAGTAAACAGAACCATCCAAAGCCCACGGATTTATTTCTTTGTTATTTATTTTAGTGAAAACTATTAATTATTAAAGTCTGCCAGAACAGAGACATTAAGGGTGGGGTTTCTCTTCTTTTTTTTTTTTTTTTTTTTTTA
>JAAGAY010147755.1:22094-32945 GCA_011801015.1 Ardeotis arabs
GGGGGGGGGGGGGGGGGGGGGGGGGGGGGACGGGGGGGGCCTCGCCGGGCGGCACCCACGCGTGTCCGCGGCCTCTGCGTGGGGCCCGGCTCGGGGCCTGCTTCCCGCCCTGCGCCGGCCCACAGGGAGATGCTGCGGGGCCGGAGAGTTGGAGGGGACGCCCCGTTCTCCCCGTGGGGTCTGGGGGCTGCGTGTCCCCTCTTCCCCGTGGGGTCTGAGGGCTGTGTCCCCTCTTCCCCGTGGGTTCTGGGGCTCTGTGTCCCCTTTTCCCCGTGGGGTCTGGGGCTCTGTGTCCCCTCTTCCCCGTGGGGTCCTGGGGCTCTGTGTCCCCTTTTCTTCGTGGAGTCCTGGGGCTCTGTGTCCCCCCCTCCCCGTGGGATCCGAGGGCTCTGTGTCCCCCCCTCCCCGTGGGGTCCTGGGGCTCTGTGTCCCCTCCTCCCTGTGGGATCTGAGGGCTCTGTGTCCCCCCCTCCCCGTGGGGTCCTGGGGCTCTGTGTCCCCTCTTCCCTGTGGGATCTGAGGGCTCTGTGTCCCCTCTTCCCCGTGGGGTCCTCGGGCTCTGTGTCCCCTCTTCCCCCTGGGATCTGAGGGCTCTGTGTCCCCTCTTCCCCGTGGGGTCCTGTGGCTCTGTGTCCCCTCCTCTCCGTGGGGTCCTGGGGCTCTGTGTCCCCTCTTCCCCGTGGGGTCCTGGGGCTCTGTGTCCCCTCTTCCCCCTGGGATCTGAGGGCTCTGTGTCCCCTCCTCTTCGTGGGGTCCTCGGGCTCTGTGTCCCCTCCTCATTCTGGGATCCTGGGGCTCTGTGTCCCCTCTTCCCCCTGGGATCTGAGGGCTCTGTGTCCCCTCTTCCCCGTGGGTCCTGGGGCTCTGTTTCCCCTCGTCCCTGTGGGCTCCGAGGGCTGTGTCCCCTCTTCCCCCTGGGATCTGAGGGCTCTGTGTCCCCTCCTCCCCGTGGGTCCTGGGGCTCTGTGTCCCCTCTTCCCAGTGGCGTCTGAGGGCTCTGTGTCCCCTCTTCCCCGTGGGATCTGGGGCTCTGTGTCCCCCCCTCACCGCTATCTCCACGCATCCCAAACTGCCTGCCGGGCTCCGGGCTCTCCCACGCTCGGGTAGGTGCCGTCCTCCCTCCTCGCTTGCTTATTTCTGATCTTGGATGTCATCAGGGGTGGAAAATGTGACAGGAAGGAAGGGAGGCTTTTTTTTTTTTTTTTTTCCTCCTACTAAATATGGGCTGACATTAAAAATCCAAATACTGTCATGAAAGGAATCCCAGCCCCTGTTTGCTGGAAGAGGGGAAAAACCGATGTTTTCTGGCTTTTCGAGATTCCAGCTGGGAAGTTTCGCAAGGAGCGGCCGGGTCCTTGCCGAGAGCCTCAGGAATTTACTTCTCTTGTTCGCAGGACGCTCTCCGGAGCGTATTCCACTAAAAAAAAAAAAATTAATCATCCCTCCTCTCCCTGCCCGTGGCTGAGGGGGAGCTTGCTGCGAGCCTGCAGGATGCTTTGAAAAATATTTTGGGATTTTTCCTCCCCTGGATGAGGACTTTAAGAAGGAAAAGGGATGCTGCAGCCCCAGCAGGAGTTTTTCTTCCTTTTTTATTTTGATTCCTGTTGCTGCAGCAGCCGGTGGCGGGGAAGGAGTGGGTTCGCGAGGCGGATTCGTGTCTCTCTGTCCCAAATCGGATGCAAACTGGTGCTGTTATTCCCACGGTGAGGCTGGGAAGGCGGCTGGATGGTGAGGAACGGGGATGGTTTCGGCGCTGCCAGCTCCCCCGGTGACCGAGGTGAAGAGCCAGGGTGTCTGGGGGGGCACAGACTGGGCTTTACTGGGAATTGGGGGCGCAGCGTGGGAGAGACTCGGTGTGTGCCGGGCAGAACACGGGCGCTGCCGTGTTCCCCTTCCACATGTTCCTCTCCATCCCTCTCGGAGAGCTTTTTTGGGGGGGAATATTTATGGGAAGCTCCGGGGTTTTTGCTCGATGGTTCTAAAACCAGGAGGGGGATACTGGGAGGCGCTGAGCAGAGATGTTTCCCGTTTCCAGGGGCACTGCTGTCCTGGCGCTGGTGCGGCTGCATTGTTTTCGGGCTAATGGGAGCCATAGCTCTGCTTTTCTGAAATGCCACCCTCCAATAACCGCCGCTTTCTGCGGATCCGTGAGATTGGTCCCGGTCCAACGTCAACATCCTTGTGGAAGAGTTCCCTCTCTCCCTGTCTCCTCCATCTGTTCTCCCCCGACCCTCCGTGCTGGCGGCAGGGCGGCGGATCCCGATGCGACGGGAAGGGCGCGGGGTTGCGTGACCTCTGCCGTAACCGCTTTGGCTAAGGCGGCGCCGAGCCACGGTTGCGCCGTCGTGATCTGCGGGATGCTTCAAGAGGCCGGGCGGCGGCGGGGCGGGTTATTTCGGGTGGAACGGAGCGCCCGTACGCTTCCGTAGGGTCAGGAGCGGTGCAGCGGATCCGTAAGCTGCTGCCTGGTGCTTTATTCTTGGTGTTACGTGAGAAGCAGGTCAGCCCTCAACGGCTGCTTGCTGGTCTCATTCACAAATCGCCTTTTCCTCTTGAAATAAAACACATCCCCGGGCTTTCCCGTGGCGGTGGGAATGGTTCGAACGCGGCCGGGTCCCTGAGCATCTCCGAAGCCTGCGGACAGGAAGGAACACTGGAGCAAAGAGGTAGGAAATGTCCGCGTTTCTAGCAGCGGGCTGATTCATCTCCCTGCTCTTTAACGCTTTCCCTCCTGCTTTCGGTGAGATCCAGCTGGTTTTGCTTCCAGGCTGGGAGGCCGAGGAGAATTATCCCTGGATCGCGAAACGCCGCTGGGTTTTGTACACTGTGTTTGTGGGGTTATCCAAATGGGATAACCGGAACACCGGCACTCGCGTTACGAAGGATTAATATTTCCTATGTGGGGTATGAACCACTGTGCTTAATCACTATCTGGAGGGCTTAGGAAGAGATTTACCGATAAGCCAGCGATTCCCAAATTGTCCAGCATGATTTCTTGCATCTTCCCGCGGGAGCAGCTGGTCTGGGATATCCCTGGAGGCTGGCCTGATGCCGTTCTTCCTGGCGTCTGTCGCGTTTGTTAACGGGGTAGGGTGGCTCTCGTCTTCTTTCTTCTCGTTAAACTCACAAAATCCACGGGAAAGCCTTTTTCTCTGGTACAACGCCGTCCCTGGCAGTGCTTGAAGCTCACGGAAAACGCGGACGCCGTCACCGTCGCATCCACCTGCCCCACCACGAGCCCGGAGCCGGCTCCTTCCTACTTTTCTCTGGCTGTTGGCTTCAGCAGACCTTGAATTTCATCTCCACGTGGCTCTGGAAACCCTCGTGACAGCGGTGCTGCTTCCCACCTCTGCCCCACGTTGATCCACGTGGGGTTTTTTTTCGGCCGTGGCGGTCCAACGCGCTTTTCCTGCCGTCACACCTACGGTCCCGTCGCGTTTACGGCGGCGTGGCCGCGGTTTTGATGGTGAGAGTGGAAACAACGGAGCGTGGGTTGCGTTTTGGCGTGTTGGTGACGTGGGAGATCCTGATGGCCGCTGTCGCAGGCGTGGGGGTTAGGAATTTTTTTTTTTAAAAAACGGAGTGGGTGCTGCTTTTTCCCCACCACGCGTCCCTTTTATTCCGTGTGCAAACAGATCGCTTGCTTAGGCAACAGCGAGTCCTCTTTATTCCAGGATAATTTGTTGTCCTAATTCCTTCCTGTTGAAGCAACTCCATTTTGCATGGAATAATTAGCGCTAATTTGGACCTGGGATGGAAAACAAGCGTTCTCCGGCTTCAGAAGAGTAGATGAGAGCGTAACCTCTGCCTCTCCTGCGTGAGTCAGGTCGTGCCGTGCCATCCCTCCTCTGAAGCAAAATTAAACCCTGTACGTGAGAGCAAGCACCCCGGGGTGGTAGGAGGAGCAGGAGGTGGAGGTGTCACCGATTTGAAGCCTTCTGCTGTCGCAGGGAGCTGAGGACATCTGTGGTGAGGGGGAACGGACCACCACCACCACCTCCTTCCTTCTTGGCTCACACCGAGGAACGAATAAACAAAAATGTTCCCGGCACGCTGGTGTGGAAAGCTGCTTCTGAGCCGGTCTGGTGTGCTGGTGTGTTCCTGGCGCCCCGGCCAAGTACTTGAGACCTTTTTATTGCCGTAACGAGGACTTCCACATCCTGCTCCGCAGTCTGAGTCGAGCCGCGGCTATTTTCTGGTCCTTCCGGGAAGGCATCCCTGTTCTCCCTTCCTTTGCGTAGTGAAGGGAAGCCGGCCAAATTCCTTCCCTCCCCTCAAAATCCCGGTGTGTTTGAAGAAGGGGAGGTGCGGGCATCCTTCCTGCCTTCCCCGGCGTTTACCTGGGAAGCGTGAGGTGGATTACGGCAGGGAATCGCCCGTGCCATCCTCGGCACCGGAATGTTCATCGTTTCTGCTGGCCGGGGAGGTGAGCACCGAAGCCACGTCCTCGTTTTTCCAGAGCGCTGCGGGAATGTCTGTTCAAGCTGAGCCCTGGAAGGCGGTGGAAATGGGAGACGTCAAGCCTGGAAATCCCAGCTGTGAGACCAGGCTTCCCCGTGTCCGGATACCCGACCTTGGCTGACGGGTTGCTACCCACCTGCCAGGTTAGACGGTGAATTTTAAGACTTGGGGTTCAAAACGTTGTTTGACGTTCCAACCTCGATGAACAGGAGCTGATCGCAGAGATGCTGTGGCAGCACGCCGGTCTCAAAAACACAGTTCGACGTGTTTGAGCTTGTGGATTTTTTTGAGTTAGGTAATAGGTGACAGGAAACCTTGATTCAGGTGTGAGCGGTGAATCAATCAGCGCTGCGTTGCTCTGTGGTGGAACCAGCCCCCCCGTTGGGATGACCGCCTTCCGTATCACGCCCCCGTTTCGAAATAACCTCTCCGAGTTAGGATTGTTCTGATGATCTCAAACCCAGCTTTGGTCTCCACCCCGTCGGCGCTGACCTTGCTCCGGGGCTGCAGAGAGCAGCAGATATTTCTGGTAGGATGTCTCTCCGGGTCTGTGCTTGGATGTTCTCCTCTAAGGAGTTGAGGAGCTTCTGACCAGAAGGCAACTTGTAGAGAGTTTCCCTAAAACTGGTATCCAACCATCCTCACTTATCTTCTGTGCATCCAGCGTGTCTTCTTCTGTGTCTGTTATTTTTTAGTGTACGGTCTGGTGAGCTCCTCCTGAACTTTGGTCGACCGGGTGGTAGGAAGAACGGTGATCGGAGGTGATGTGGATGGGATGGACGAGGCGGCTCTGGAGCTTTTCCGGAGCGTTGCTGCCCTTGGGAACGCTGATAATAGCTGTAACCAAGCGGTTCGGCCACAGTGGTGGACCTCATGGTACTTGCAAACCGAGAAGCAAATCCGCCTGTCATCCCTGGGACTGCGTGGGGTCCAAGCTGGCGACCCTGTGTGTTCGGAGTCGGTGCCTCAATTCGCACTCTGGGGATTTCAAACACTTCGTTCACAAATTACAGCTGGCTGAGGGCTGGTATTACTAATTTGTGTTGGTAAATTACGTCATGGTATGCGTCTTACTTCACCCTTTGAAGTCACCGTCTTCTCCTGGTGAGCTTTCAGGTGAGCGCTGAAGCGATAACTGATGGTGCGACCTCAAGAGAGGTCCTGACAAATCCAGGGAAGGTTCTCTGTTTATTCATCTTTATTTGGAATAAAAAAAGGAAAGGAAGGGTCTACGTTGACTTGGAGGTCAGCCCACTTAAAGTAGGGAGATGTTGGCCGCAGCCACGCTCACGGCGTCCGTGAAAGACTCTGCTACGCTCCGCGCAGACCCGGCCCCTGACCGGAGACAGGAGGAGGAACGGAGGTGGAGGAAGAAGCGGCCGCCGAGGCGGTGAAATAGGTTAGTGGGAGAAAAGTCAGGGAGACCTGAATGATGAATTAGAGATGAATGGAGATGAGTTGGAAAAGAATAATAAATTGGGAAGCGTGGATAATCCTCCCGACTTTCTCTCGAGGAGGCTTTAAGCCTATTTGGCTACAGACAGAGAGATGGTTTTAATCCCAGTCGCCGGGGAGAATTTGCAGTCTCGATCCGGTGGCGGGATGGGAATCCCAGGCTTGTTTTTAGATCCTGGGCTAGCTGGGAAGACTGACTGGGATTAGAGATGTTAAATTATTTTCTAAGTTTATCTACGAGTGCGTCGAAAAGAAATGGGAAGACCATTTTCATGGCTGATGCGGTTTTACTTTGCAGTTTTGCAAATAAAGTTTTTTTTACTCCTTTTTGGTTCTGCTTCACTCAGTCCCTCAAATTCTTTCTACAGGGCAGCAGGCTCCAACCACTTAATTTGTGGATTTAAGATTTTCCATCATCTTGACCCTTTGAGAAATTTAGCGTATGCGGATTGCAGGGCCTCCCGGAACGCGACGTCCAAACGAATAAAATGCACAAAGGAGGAGTTGTTACGAGGGGAAACTGAGGCACGGCTGATGTGTAGGGCAGCTTTGGAAGAGGTAGCTGTCTTTTTTTGCCAGGATACAGCGTATTCTGTGGAGGGGGAGCGTTTGAGTTTACGTAACTTCCCGTACGTCGCCGTCTTTGTGTAGAAACACGGCGATAAATTGTGAAACGCGAGGAGCTGCTTTAAAAAGATTCACCCTCAGCCGGATCTGAGCCCGTTTGTGGCGAGGAAAGAGGAACCCGGGGAGCCCTCGCTCTTAAACACCGCTGCCGGGCGGCGCTTGGTCTCCATCCCTGTGGAGATGGAAGGGGTCTGAGGGCATCTCGTGGAAGAGGGTCCTCCGGCTCCTGTGGGACATGAGCCTGGCAGCCGGTAGGAGACAGACGGATCCCGTTCGCTGCAGACTTGAAAGAAGTTGTTCACCCACCCCCCTGGCTCGTTTCTGCGGATCGGTTTTGAAAATGTTTCCGTCAGAAGCGTAAGAGCCGTTGTAGGCACGATGCTGCCCCCAAACAACCCCCCCCTTTTGAACTTTTAAGGTGGAGAAACCGCATTTTTGCTCTGAAAACTGTGCTGCTTTGACGGGTGGATGGAGAACGAGGAGGTCTGCGCGCACGTGCGTGGGAGAGGTGGAAAATCCTGGGGGGAAAAAGGTGCTTCAGGGATGAGGCAGGCGGGTGTGATGAGAGCCAGGTGGAAACTTCAGCCAGGGCTGCTGGGCAGCCGAGCAGCCTCAGCGGTGACGGGAAAGCTGAGCTCCTCAGCATCCAAGCCCGGGAACTGACCCAGTCAATTTTTTTTTTTTTTTAAGTTCCTGCAAGATCATGACTGTTTGTAGGAAGCCAAGGACTTTGCAGTTGCTCAATACTTGCTCGGCTGCTTTGGGATGGATTCTCTGGAATTATTTTATTTTTTGTGGAGTAGATTTGGAGTTGTCAACGTGGGATTTTTGGAGATCGGCATCTTTGGCTGCTGTGGAAAGATGCAGCAGTGCGAGGAGGGCTGGCTGCTCAGGTTCCAGCGAGGTGGTGCCTGGCTGGGTGATCTTGGCTTCGTTAGAGGTGACCAATCGAATAAAATACACAAAAGAGGTGTTGTTACAAGGGGAGGGCGTTGTGGTGGGCAGAGAGGGATTTCATTTCGGGCCCTCAGTGCCCCACAGGCCAAGAAACGCCGTGCAGATTTAAGGGAATTTGGATTCCTGGAGCCCTGGATGCTGAAATCCGTCGGGGAAGGTATCGCTGGCCGGCTCAGTCTGCCTCTTTATATCTGATGTTGGATTTTGCTCCCTCTGATGCTTCGTTAAGGTGATGTGGTTACAGAAATGTGAGTAATTAATGAAGGACACGGGCGGTAGCGCAGCGGTCAGCTTGCGTGAGGCCACGGCTGTTTTTTCCCTGGTTTGCACTCCGACGCGGGAAGGCCGTCCCGGGATACCTCCGCCGCGCTCGTCACGGCTGTGACTGGTCCCATCCCGCGGGCGACGCTTTCCGTATCGCTTGAGCCCTTTCCAGCCACCCAGGTGGTCGTGGCGGCGTCTGGGTGTCCCCGCTCCGATGCCGGGGTGCAGGCAGGCTCCCAGCCCTGCTGCAAACCCTGCCGGCACCGGATCCCAAACCTGGGGGAAGGAGGAAGGCTGCTGCTTCCGTGGTTTTTTTCCATTTTGCCTGTTACAGTAATAGTCACCCATCTTTTAAAGCGTTACTCGAGCTCTGTGCTCACTAACAGCAGTGCCCTGTGGGTGCAGGGCATTTCCAGGAGGATTATTTTGCCCTTGAGGTGACAAATTGCAGCTCAGCTCCGTTGGGATGCTTTGCCTCAACGCTTGAAGAGGTGAGCTCAGTCCTTCGTGTCCCTCCTGCGGTTTGAGACTGGGGTAGGGCAGCGTAAAAGGTTTTAAAAAGCTTCTTTTCAGTTCTGCTCTCCCCACAGCCTGAGACCTTCCTGCCTCTCTATCTCCCTACGCCAGCATCTCCGACGGGGAGAACCGGCGGCGTGGCGAAGCCCCCGGTGTGAGGGAGATGGGCCGCGGCACTGTAAGAAGGTTTTTCTCCCGTCCTTTGATCCAGAGGACTCAGGGCAGTTTGCCCCTGGCATCTAGGTGCCGGTTTCCAGCGTGAGAAGCAGGCTGTGGGACTGTTTGGTGCAGGCAGAAGATGGTTTTTCCCCTCGAGGGGCTGCTCTGCTCCCCGTCCCGGCAAGTTTTGTTTTAGGGGCTGAGCAGAGGCACCGTGAGCAGCAGGGACGCAGACTTCCCTTCCGCTGCCCTCCAGAGGTGCTGCAGCCTCTAATCAACGTTCAACCGCTGGATTCATTCCGTTTTGGTGGGTTTTTGGGAAACTTTTGGAGACCTAAGGCTTCGTCAAGCCTCAATGACACACACGTGCATTTGGGTGTGGGCTCCCAACTTCCATCTTTGGGCCAGTTCGCGGGTAACAGTGGCTTTTGTCAAAGGTAGGGAGATATTTTATGAAGGAAGCTCTTCCAGTGACCCTGTTACAGCTCTTCGATGTTCTTCAGCCAGTTCTCAATCATCTCTGACTCCCCCAATTTGTCTGTGGTCACTTGGTGTGTGGTTACAAATGACCCCAGAGTTGAATGTTACCTTAGAATCCATTTTTCTCATTGCTGATGGTTTTACTTCGTACATTTTTTGGAAGCTGGGACCTAATTTTACTTTATTTAATGTATTGATTGCTTCAAAGTGTTCTGAAGCTTTCAAAGCATTTGAATGACGTTCTCCTTTCAAAGAGAAGGGAGAACGTCTCCTCAAAGTCGCTTCCGTTGTGGATCTGACCCTGGATACGGGCTCTGAGCTGTGCCTGGGTTGCAGGGACACTGGGATCTCCTTCTGGGGAGAAGGGAGAGGCCTGGGGAACGTTGGGAAGTGATGGTGCGGGGGAGAGGAACTTAAGGTGCTTAAGTCTGTTCTTGCTAATAAAAGCCACTTGAATTTATTTCTGAGCAGAAATTTGGTCCATCCCATTCTGGAGCTAAATTCATGGCTTGCTTTTTTGGATTGTCTCTCCCTCCTCTCCTGTCCCCCAGCTGCCAAGCCCTCCCTTCTCCGCCGTGCCCTGGCATTCAGCATCGCCGTGTCTCCAGCTCCAGGGCTGCAGCTGTGCCAGCTGGAGCCGCTGAGCTTGTACAGGTAGAAATTTTGGAAGCAACCAAAAAAATGATGACTTCAGAAAAACCTTCTGGTTTCTGCTGAGTTTCCTCTTTGCTCAGATGATCTCAGAATAAGGTCCTTGCAGGCAGAAAGCCTGGCAGTACCCACACTGCCCTCTCTTCCCCCATCCTTTGCTTTTCCAAACCTCTTCCATAAATTGTCTCCGTTGACAAAATCAAGCACTTGCCCACTTAATTCTTCCACTTGTAGTTTTTCTTTCCTCTGGGCAGGGCCGTTTCTTAGCCACTTTGAGCGTAAAGACGCCGATTTGTTAAGTCTTTCCTGGCTTCCGAGTTGAAACTTTTTAATATTCCTCTCTTCCGTGAGCTCTCCCGTGAACTTTCCTTCGCTCGCCATCCTACTCCCATTTATTGATGCCTGCCTTGCTCACAGATTTTGTGCCCAGGGACTGGGATATTCCTATTGTATTCCAGGCTGCCTGCTGTCCCCAGGAAAAGGGGAGAGATGTGAAATAAAAGGAGGAGCTGGTGCTTCCATATTTGTTGGGAAGTTCTGGCTTTTAAAATACTCTAAGCCTGAAGGCTCTTGCTTGGAGAACATGTAGGATGTGTCCAACGATGCGGACTGCTTCCCAGTCGAGCTGCCCGCTGCCTGATCCAAAATGGATTTGTCCCCTCTGAGGTGGGGTTCGTTACGCTTTTGCTTTTCCCTAGCAGAAAACATCCTGCCGAGGATTCGTTATGAACGTTAAGCTGCTAAACCTTCTCATCTTTGACAGCCAGGCGTGCGGCGCGAGCCGAGCTCCGTGGTTTAGTCCCGTCCTGTCACTCCCTTCAGCCTTGGTGCCAGCTGTGCCTGTTTCACCGTTAATATTTCATAGAATCATAGAATCACAGAATGGTTAGGGTTGGAAGGGACCTTCAAAGGTCATCTAGTCCAACCCCCCTGCAAGGAGCAGGGACATCCCCCACTAGATCAGGTTGCTCAGAGTCCCGTCCAACCTGGCCTTGAATGTTTCCAGGGATGGGGCATCCACCACCTCTCTGGGCAACCTGTTCCAGTGCTCTACAACTCTCATCATGAAAAATTTTTTCCTAATGTCCAATCTGAATCTACCTCCCTCTATTTTAAAACCATTACCCCTCGTCCTGTCACAACAGGCCCTACTGAACAGCCTCTCCCCATCTTTCTTGTAGGCCCCCTTGAGGTACTGGAAGACCGCTATCAGGTCTCCCTGGAGCCTCCTCTTCTCCAGGCTGAACAGCCCCAACTCTCTCAGCCTGTCCTCACAGGAGA
>JAAGAY010147756.1:9292-29744 GCA_011801015.1 Ardeotis arabs
CTCTGTGACAACAGATCACTGGTTTTGCTTGCTCTTCTCCTGGCCACTACCATATGTCATATTTAAAACATCAACAGTTTTGGACAAGTGGACTACATAACCACAAAGATAATTCTTAAAATATCTTTTTTAGGAGTTGAAAGGGGAAGAAGTGTTTGAGAGAAAACATGCTGGTTTAGATGTATTGGGGATTTATTTTGATTTTTGTTTTCATTTTCTTATATTCCCAGTTGGAGATAAACTAGACAGTTTCAGGCTATTTGAAGTTTCCAGGAGGAATGAAAGGGAAGTGCATTTAATGATGCCAATGAACATGAGCATTTACCCTCGGCAGCAATGTGGCGCAGCACCGTGGCATCTCTCACCTAAACCCTTTGTCTTTGCGCTCTTTCTGCTCACTGTGGATTCTTCTTGTTATCCTGCGCTTAACACTCTCTCTAATTCAGGTTGAGTATTTGAATGCATGTTCTTTCAAGCCTGAGTGCCCAAAATTTGGGAATTACATCTCATACTCAGTTGTACAGAGGACCTAGACATTTCGTCCGTGGCTGAGGGGAGCAGAGTGAGGTCAGGCACTGTTGAGCTAGGGATATTACAAACACTGGAGTAAAAAATTGTTCATACCCAGAAGAACTTGTAATCTAAATAAATAAGACAAAAATACTAGCACTGTTTCGTTAAAGATGAGAAAGCGTGTCGCTTGTAAACCCACAGCTAAGCCTGAATCTTAACTCTAGCCCTATGCAGTGCACCATCCTGCCTGTTTTAATAGCAGGCACTGTGTCAGCAACGATGTCTTCAAAATGTATTTATTTCTTTGTGATTCACCCAGAGCCATCACATGTAATTAGTTTTTGCTAGTTAAGGTTTGAAGAAGTAAAGCGCTGGCTGTATGCTGTTGGTAAGAGCGCGGGCGCTTTGTTGCTGTGTTGTTTCACAGATGCTTGAAGGAATCGAGGTCTTCCCAGAGCTGTAAAGAGCTGGAGCAGACCAGGTGGTTCTTGGGGCGATGTGGGATCACTCCCAGCAGGATCCCGTCCTCCCAGTCTGGCTTAAATAATTCAAGGGGCCAGGCTTCAACCAGGCTTCAACTTACCAACCAAACTCGTTAGTTGTGACCCTGCCATCCGTCCTGTGATGGGCAAGAGCTGAAATGAGGGAAACTATTGGGTGAAAAACTGAAAAAAAAAAGAAATAGAAATCACATAGAAAAGCAACATAGAGAGGAGCTGGGTGTGGGGAGAAGAGCACTTGGAGGATTTGCAGCCATGTGGAAAACTCCTCTGGGGAAGGCACAGGTTGATAATCAAATTCAGCCGTAGTTGGGAGAGACTGCCGGAGCATCCCTGAATAATCCGTCACTGTTACATTGAGTTGGCTTGGAGATTTCCTCCCACTGCTCGCTCTTGTCTTCTGCTGCCTCTCAGCGTACGTAAATCAGTACAATATGCCCAGCCATGACGCCTGCAGCGTTTTGAAAATTTCAGGCACAGCGGAGTGCTTGGTGTGTGCTGTCAATGACAGAAGATGCTGTGAATGTATTAAACTTGTTTCATGCTCCCTACCCTGTTTTCTTGCACAGTACCTGAACAAATTCAAAGGCTTCATCTTTTTTTTTGGGACATTTTGTAGCTGGGGCCTGAGATATCTAAAAGATTGTCTAAGGCTCTGGGATCATCAGCAGCCTCACACCTCTGCATTAATGGGATTTCTTTCCGTAGGGGTGTAATTAATTTGTTCAAGAGACGTAACATTTTCTGAGGGGAAAATCTGACAGTGTTGAGCTTCTCCATGGGATGATCATCATGTTTTTATGATGATCATCATAAAAACACCACCTCCTTCTCTGAGTCCGAGGCACAGTGTTTTGAGACACCTTCTCTAGCATAATTACATAGCAACCTGAATATTACAAAGCAAACAAGCTCTCCTTCCCAACATAAAATACTCCCAAACATTAAAAAAATCCCCCTCGAAACAACATAAAAACATCTACTAGAAGAGTGCTGTACCTGTGTGCCCTTCTTTAGGGAGAGAAGAGGGAGGCAAACAACGTGCAGCTTTTTAGCCAAGTTGCTTGACGTGCCATGAGAAGATGCTCAGATAAAAACATTTATGGAGCAGAATAATGGCGTGACTCCTGTCAGCCAAATTACCCAGGCATTGGGGCATAAGAGGAATAGCTTGGAAAGATGGGAAGTGTCTCTTGTCACAGATTTGACGTATGACTTATACTTTTCAGGAAGGAGGAGGCTATATATTTAGATGTTGGGGGAGAATGTACTAAGAAATGAGCTGAAAAAACCAGGGTTCTCAAAAGCACGTATACACAGGACACACAGGTACTGCAGGCTGCAAGGAGACTTCCGCTCTTGGATACATTAAAGTGTATCTAGAGTAATTTTGCTGACTGATTTTCTTGGCTGTAGCCATGTAATTTGTCATGGACATAAATCCTATGCTGTTAAGAGAGAGACTCTGAAAAAAAAGTCTCACAGAACTTTGTAGGCAAATTCATTGAATGAGTTTCTCTGGTGAATCTTCTATTTTTAATGGAAAGAAAATAAAGTGATTCTAGGATTCCTGAGTGACAGCTGAGATGATTTGTGCTCAGAAAGCAAACCTGTGCCCTCCTGACACAGCTAAAAGAGAATGTAAGGAGTACTAAAGCTGAGAGTGTGCTCGTGCTGCGTGTGCATGGAGCTGCACTGGGGGAAAGCCAAAGGGAAGAGGCCTGGGGCAAAGCAGAGCAACGGGATTCTGCTACAGGTAAATGCTAAGAAAGACTCTTCTAAATGGGATGCTTTTTGCTTAATTGACTCTAGAGACAGCTAGATCTCACCGCGTGTTCGTGAGATACACAACTGCAGAAATCCATAGATATGGGTCCTTTGGACGGGATAGCTTGTACGCTGCACCAGGCAACACGTAATCATTGTCAGTAAGGGCTGCTGAAACAGCGTTTGCTCTGGAGATGGTGTGATGCTGTGACATCTTCATCTTGCATTGCCCTGTGGTTATGATGGAGGTGTAGGAGCCCTTTACGTACATATAAATAGACAGAGTGTATATATGTATGTATCTATATACACACACTAAAAATACTATTTATATAGTGATGTATAGTGATATATAGTGCTAGATTCTTACTGCAGAGCATGTTGTTTGGTTTCATTAATAAATGCATAGAGAATAACCCATGCCATTTGGTAAAAACTGTTTAAGGGCATTGTGAACGTTGCTAATTTATTCTGTAGTTTGAATTTCTCACCTTATTTGTGTAACGTTTAGGTGAAGTCAGGAGAGCCATGCCTGCTTATATCACCTAAGTTTCATTATCCGTAATAAAGGGTCTCATCCAAAATGCAGTATGAGAATATCTGCAGAAATGAGGAGGTATTTGTCCTTGGATGCAAACTGCCTTTAGCTGACTTCTAAATGCCTTTGTCTATGCAGTGACTTCTTGATAGACATTCTTCTGGTGCCTTATTGTGTCCTTGCATCTACTGAGATAAGACTTTGATCCAACCAGTGGCTCTGTGTTTCTACTCTTGTTCACCAGTCAGTTGCTTTCAGTGATGGAAGGGGGTTAGTGGTTTTTCCCCGCTCTGTCATCTTTAACAGAGATGACTTTGTTAGTGCTCCACAGCTGCCGAAATACTTGGTGTTTGACCTTGTTTGGTTTGTGACCGGAGACCGGGGAAAGCTCTCTGAGGCATTCTTGGCTCTGTGATGCCTCAGATTCCCCACGGCCCTCTGACTCCATTTCTGAGACACTTCTGGTAGGTCCTCTTAAATATTGGAAGAAACATGCTCGCTTTGGCTAAGATTTAAACAGGAATTGTGTGGTGCCTCCACTTTCAATTAGCTAATGGCGATGAACCCAGTGAAATAAGAAGTAAGAGCATGATGGTCCTTCCCTCTCCTCATCTCCTCCATCTCCATGTTACCTCTGCTACACTGAATCACCACTTTCCATCCCCTGTCTAAATCCTGCACAAACCCCTCGGTTGGGTGCCACATCCCACAGCTGTGCACAGCTGGGAAGCACAGCTGAAAGATAGCAAAGCATCTTCCTTCAGGTCAGTTAAAGGCTTTATTTGTTTAGATAAAGGGCTCTTCGTGTGGGGAAATGAAGACAGTGCGGAGCAGACGGAGTTTGTTAGAGCTGTTTATGTGCAAACTTGACCACAGCAGGTGGATGGTGAATTAACTAACATTGTGCTTGATATTAGGAGGTCTGTCGTGGGTAGCCTGTGAGGGATTCCCCTCCATAGATCATAGAATAGTTTGGGTTGGAAGGGACCTTTAAAGGCCATCTAGTCCAACCCCTCTGCAAGGAGCAGGGACATCTCCAACCAGATCAGGTTGCTCGGAGCCCCGTCCAACCTGGCCTTGAATGTTTCCAGGGATGGGCATCCACCACCTCTCTGGGCAACCTGTTCCAGTGTTCCACCACCCCTGTGGAGTGGTTGAAGAATCTTCACTGACCACATTTACCTCGGATCTGCACCACTGCCTGCAGGGTGATGGCAACTGCTTGTTGCCCTCTGCTGCTGTGCGCTTATGGCTTGCAAAGTCGCGTCGATTAAAAATCCACCCTGTTAATGTCATTGTGGTGGTGGGTACATTAGTTTCTGTAATCAGTTCCCTTTTCTGCTATTATTTACACAATACCTCTAGGGACTTAACAGTGGCTTATATATTCTGGTACTTTAACACTAAGGGAAAACATGTAAGATAGGGAGATTGGTAGTAAAAATATTTACAAAACCAGTTTTGGCTTCAGAAGGTGCCTGTAAAATGTCTTCCTAGAGATCTCGTTCCCTGGCTTAGAGCTCTGAATAGATCTTCCTGAAGTCAGAGGGTAGCCTACAAAAGCACACTAGGCCTGTTTCTCTTCTGATTTTCCCTTAAATCGTTTGTAGCAGTGCAAAGTGACTGTAAAATTCTACCTTTGATGTGCACGGCTTGGAAGTTTTCCTTTGGGAGTCAAGAAAAGCCTTTACTACTCAGCAGCAACACTGGAGTAGCAGCGTTTTATGCTCTTTACACTCAGGTTTCAAACATCAATATAAAGTTACAAGGCTGCGGAGGAACAGGTTGCAATTCCAGGACAGAGGAGGCAGGGGCTGAGAGTGTCCCACTGGGCAGTCGGCATCTTCTGCCAGCCCCGTTGTTTGCAGGGATGTGCTGTGGATTTATTTAATGAAACGATACAAGTTAAAAATAGTCTTCCAAAAAGGAGGTGGGGGAAGGGGAGGAATACAAAGTACAAGAAGTTTTATTTCTTTTCATTCCATAGACACTATAAATCAGCAGGGAAGGCAGTTGCGTTTTTTTTTCCCTTCTGTCTTGTGTCGTTAAAAAATCATCAGCCGCTACGCTGAAATAGTTTGCAAGAGCCACTTCGCCAGGAACAATTTCTGCCTGAGAACAATAAAAAATCGGTAGATGCCAGGTCGAATTCGCATGTCTGCAGTTACTGAATTCAACTTAAGAGCTGTAAATGGAACCAATCATCATTTCTTAATGAGACATATGAGAACAAAGAATCACAATGCTTGAATAATCTGTCACATCTCTATCAATGCTGCTTAAGCAATTATTCAGTTTGTTCAATGGCTTGACAAGGTAACACGACAAAATCAATTTACAAAGCAGGTTAAATATAAATATGCTGTGGTTTTTTTTTTTCCGGGAATGTAATTCTTAAAGCCTTGTGTTTTTTTATCCTTACAATCCCTACCCAGTCATCTGTTTTCAGTGGTGCTGTTTGGATGAAGTCCTACATGGCCCACAGTGATATTATTCACCAGATCATTTGTCATTTATCCATCTCTGGTCTAATGAGACTGTCATCTGGGCCTTGGCAAAAATGAATGATGCATTGCTCTGATTGCAGTGTAAGTACATTTTTCACTTAGTGCTAAGGCTGTTTTTTTCCAGGGTCCTTAAGGAAGCCTGGTTTCAGGCTTTATTAACACTTAATGTAAATCTTTCTGAGTATTTTATTCATTTGGCAGCAAATATAGGAGAAACTTGGTATGAGGTCCCTAGGAGCTAAATAACAAGCGTTGTACACAGAGGTGATACGATCATGTTTCCATACCAGACCTTTCATCGTGTTGCAGTGGACTGTGGCTGGGATGGTCCTGTCCCTGTTTGCAGTGGCAGGTATCTGCAGCAAACCACTTATAACGACAAGTTACAGAGACCATCACAGTGGACATTAAATGCCATCTGCAGCAGCAGGAGTTCACTGGTCTTACTCTTTTCTTCTTTGAATGTGCTTGAGTAGCATGGTGTAATGAAGCTGTGGCACAGAAGACATTATTTTTTTCCCCCTGTGAAATGTTTACACCTCTCATCTTCTCCATGAGGAACTCAGGGATGTGGGATTTTTGTTCCCTGTACAAATAATTCTGGGATTCCCAGTCCATTTGTGTTTTACATAGTCTACAAGATGCCACCGACGTACCTGGCTGTGTGTCTCGTTATGCCTCTAACATTGTATGTCACTGGGTTCTCAACACAGATATCATAAACAACTTTTGGGGAATTGTCAGCACTTTTCTTTTTATTTCAGACAAGACGAAAGGGTTCTCATCAGCCTTTTAAATATCCCGGAGGATCGTGTCATGGAAGCGAATAGTATTTCTTAACTTACCATTGCCATATGACTCCCATTACTGTAATTTCTGAGCAAATCACAGTCCTTTCAAAATCTGTGATACTGAAAACTCTTATGCTTATATTTTTGCTACATTTATGCGTGACATATGGACTTCCTTTATCAGGTTACTCAGTTTCTGGCTGTTGAAGAATCTGAATGCGTACGGTATTTCCTTATCTATTATTGGTATTGCTGCAGCCTTTCTGTTGTGGTTTGTTGGCTAACTGTCAGAAACTCATGGCTTCGTTAAGAAAGAGATGTACAGGTCCGCACTTTGTTTTCGTAGCTGCACTTTTGACATATTGTAAATCTCCTTAATTGATTTTGTTCAGGGTAATACCATCTGCTTGCATCTGTTTCTGCTGTGACTCTTGGTGAATACTTGTGTGTGTTGTGGTCTATAAGGACAAATTACAGACTTTCAGCAAGGTATTACGTCAATTTTTTTCTGAACTAAATGAGAGCAGACTTTGAACATTGGATGACCTTATATCTACATAATTTAATACCTAGATTAATACAGTTTATTCCAAAAGACATGTTTCAGGGAAGAATCAGGCCTTGTGTCCGTGTTGGTCTCTCTTACTTTACTGTTGATGTGTCTGCAAACATATAAAAGCTTCCAGACTGGGAGAAAAGCAGCCTTTGGGTTTATATTTGGCTGCCCGTGATCGTGGAGGGATGCAGAATAAACTTTTAGATCCACGTGAAGCCTTGACACGAAACTCTGTCTAACAGTCAGTCAAGATAAGTCATCTTTAATCATCACTTACTGTATCTGTAAGGTTGATGGGCTTCTTGTCAGCTTTTAACATAGCCAAGTGTTTTCTGATATGAAGGTTTTGGTGGCAAAAGCAATACTGGGCAGGCACTGGATGAGATATCTGCTGAGGATGCAAGTAGGAAAATGCATGCTGTCTCACGAGAGTCCAGAACAAAGTCCTCCTTTTTGTGTAGCTCACTGTCATGTTGGATTTAGCTCTCTATCCTTAGCTTAGTCCTTTTTATTAGATGGCATCAGCATTTATGGCAGATTTTATTGCAGTTGCCGTGTCTGTGTCCAAACTGCGAAATGCAATAGAAATTCAATTTCCTGGCACTGTCTCTGGTCATGACAAGCGTCAAAAAGTATCTAGGTCGAGATTTATCTGTAGTGGCCTAACTCTGCTCCCAGTAAAAATAGTGAGAGTTGGTCTTTGATGTCAATGAGACAGCGTTAATCCAATTTTGAGACGCTTATGAAGTCTTTCCTTTCTCGCTGTACTGCTCACATGTGGCAGTGACAGGGAGAAGTGGGGTCATGCAGGGAAATAAGAGTCCTCCAAATAGCATTGAAGGTGCAGAGATGGGCGCCCTTAGTACTTTAATAGAAGTAGGTCACCAGTCTGAAATACCTGGTGTCCCAGTAGGGCTGGGTTGTCCTTGAGCTGGAGTTGTCTTTGTGATACTTCATACGGGCAAGATTCGGTAGAAAGCTTAAATATGGAGATGGTTTCTGGCCGTGCATGTGTAATAGAGCTCATATAAGGGTAATTGCAAAAGCACAGCTTCTCCTTTTATTTTGACAACCAGTTTCTTTGGCCCAGTGTCTTCACTGTTGTTCCACTCCCACTATTGCTACCCCAGTATTGGTACCTCCATACTGGTACTGGCAGCTGGTCAAAGCTCAGAGGTCAGACTTTCTAAACTCATGACCTTTGGAGATGATGTGGGCTAGTGGTAGAGGCACTAATTGGGTGGAAGAGCACTAGCTAATGATTTGGGAGACTTGGGTTCCAGTTCTGACTGTGCTACTGGGCTTTTTTATGACCTTGGAGAAGTTGCAGCACCTTGCTGGCCTGGTTTTCCCATCTGTCAAACAGTCACCAACCTACTTTGTAACTCACTTTGAGATCTAACTAATTAAAGCTTGCTATGTGAGATGTTCAAAATGTACTATCTAAGGTGTTGTTTTTGTCATGGTGATATGGTAAGAATCTCCCTTGTTGTCCTTAAGGTGTATCTGAGCATGTTGGGAATGCAGCTGCAATGCTGGTATTTTGCAGGTGATGCTTTCTGTGGGACACGCTTCTGCAAGAACCTGCTTCCCTTACTAAAAATACCACTGACTCCAAAAAGGGGTGGACTACCCCACCTCCAAAACACTAGAAATGGGACAACAGAGTAAACCCAAGCAAAATGCATTTTGTTTTCTGAAACTGTTGTCTTTCAGTATGCTGGGAGTCCCAGCAGGGCAGAAAGATCATCCAGGAATGTCTCTGAGCTCTCAACTCCAGCCTGCTGATGGGTTTTCCAGTGTTGGTTCGCTAGTGGATGAACATTAGAGAGACAACTGGAACGAACTGTAAATCTGCAAGGCAGTTTTCCCCTCCTGTGCATCCAGTTTGTAAGTGGGAGTCAGAAAATAACAGTGGTTTTAGCATTGTGCTGCCAACAGAGTGGGATTTGCAGAGCAGTGGATGAGGATTTGTGCTTCCCTGAAGAGTCCACCGGTGATGAGACAACGTGGTCTTTCTTCAAATATACGTCTGTAGCATTAGTGATGTGTTAGTTATCTGTTAATTATATTTTTAATGTTTAATGATGTTTGTGCCTCTTGAAAATCAGTTCAATAACTGAAGTCAGGCTGGCGAGTAGCCACGGTGACCCCAAAGTGATAAGCTTCTTGGAACATATTCAAAACCCAGTTAAAGCAATTGGAGGAATGTCTTCATTTCCATGTCTTCATGGGGAAAATGTGGTTCCTGTGAGATGCAGCAGGAATAGAGCTGTGTTTCCAGTCACTGCAGCGTTACTGTTTTAAAAAGCCTTTTTGGAGACAGAGTGCATTCAGTTTTTTTCTGATTCTCGAAAAAAAGGTAAAGGTAGTGCATAAATTGGAAAGCAGGCTTTCATTTAAGCAGCATGATTTAGATCTGTCGGTGAAGGCTGCTGCCGTAGAGCATTTGGCATCCATCAGAAAAATCTCCAAGTCTAAACAGTTTTATTATGCAAAGTTATATAGTTGGAAGGTAAAACACTCTGTCTTTTTCCACTTTGAAGAACAGGGCCCAGCTGATGGATGTCCTGTCAAATTTCCCTTCAGCTTGCAGGGAAGGTGAATAGCTGTAGGTCTCGCTCTTCAATCTATGGCTGCTCTACACAAGGAGCCCTGGGGGAAAAGGATGCTCAGCCAGGCCGCGGGTAGGAGAGCAGCCGTGCTTGGGAAACTATGTAGGTATTCTCAAGTAATGTGTTGCACGAGGCGTGATTTAGCAAACCGCTGATGTCTTCTTGAATTAGGGTCCCAAGATTTGGATCTTTCCATTCAGATTTTATTAGCACAGAGCTTTACTTCTTACAAGACCCTTCCACTGCTCCCCTAGCAAAGCATACGATGACTGCACTTTTGCATGAGCATAGAATGGAATTTTCCTTAGTGATTTAAGGAAAATCACAGTTCACTAAAACATTTATTAAGCTTCACTCTGTTCAGCGCATGATTGATTTGCTAATGCAAACTGCCATATGTGCTTGTCCCCAAGCACACGCTAAAGTCCTATTAGAGGTGTGAAGTCAAAGGGACTTAAGCAGGAGCCAAAATATTAAGTACTTAATAGCTTTTCTGGTAGGTATAGACTGCTGAAAGGTGACCACAGTGCTTCTAAGTGGTTGTCCTCTGCATTTCTGTACATTTCTACATAATGTAAGGGACCAGGTTTGCAATACCACCCAAAGTTCATCGCAGCAGCTGTAGAAGCCCATGATTTTGGGTGGCAGCCCTCTCTGGCCGCTGTAGCTAACTAGAGTGGGAGCTGTGGATCAGACCTCAGCCCTGCCAGGACGCTGATGCCAAAAGGAATCCCCACCAGTTTCTTGGAATGGGGCAGCCCAAGCCGTGAGGACAGCGTTACAGAAGCAGCTGCATCTGGTGGGGATGCCTGGCCCTCCGTGTCCTGCGCCCACCCAGCACTGAGCCACAGTGAGCATGAATCAGAGCCCTGTCAAGCCATTTTGTAAAACATCACCACAGAAGTATCTTGGCAGAGTGAGAAGGGAAAAAACTATTTAGCTTCGCGCTGTGTTCATGCACCATAAATATTTTTTTCTCGATTCCATAAAAACTGCAATGAGGGAACACCAACCTTCATGAAATGACCTTTAGAATGCAGTAAGAAAACTCAATGTATTAATAGGTTCCTATTTAATCAAGCAATCTTTAAAAATAAACTAAACACTGAGTGCTCAGAAAAAATAACTTTCCTCCATCACAGGCAAAGGAAATGTTGGGTTTTTTTTTTGATAGCTTTAGCTTTTCTGGGAAGAGGGCTGTAGCAGAAAGAATGACCCAAGGCCATAAATTGGGCATTGAACAAGAACAATTTCTTGCATGTAATTTGTTCTCATCTGAGGCTGATGAGATTGTATAAAACTTTGTGATCTTTCAAAATCTTAAGGAAATACGAGAAAGGACACATTATCTCTTTACCTTGTGTATTGCAGGATCTGCAGAGATTGTGAAAGGTACTGCTTTTTCAGACGAATCTGCTGTTTCCCAGGAATTATTGTTTTTTTAAAGGCAGCAAAGAGGCTGGAGGGGATTCACTGCACCTACAAGTCTGGAAGCATTTGCCTAAATGTGGGCATTCAGTGTCATTTGAGATGTCCCAGGGTATCTGAAACAGCCACACAAAGCTGGCAGGGGTGACACTGGATGTGCTGGAGACAGGCACCCTGTGGGAGCTGAAAGTTGGGTGGAATAGCAGAGAGGGTCTTCAATGGCATTAAATGGCATATAGGTGTGGTATATCTATAGGCAGCTTGGTAGCATCCCTGGACACTGACATCTGGGTCCTGAGATGAATGGAAGTGCGGAGTCCTGCATGATTGAGGGGGATGGTGGAGACACCTCCTCATCTGAAACCAGTCCAGGATCAACATAGACCAAGAGTTGTTCCATCAGAGTGGGGAACCTGATCTACTGGTTTGAGAAGGACTGAGCTGGGCAAACACTGTTCATAAAGTAAACACTGCCATAAGGGCTTTTTCCTGCCGGTTCACAGTCTTACAGGTGAGAGTAAACATTTAATAGCTCTGGTGCTCAGTTGCAGTTGATTGATTAATCTGAAATTAGGCCAAAGGTACCTCAAACTGGGCCTTCTCGATCAACAACCAGCTTGAAAATGTAGGTATGTGATTTGTCTGTATTCACCTCTGAGAAAGCTGGTTGTGTTTGCTGTTTCTGATCTTGCAGCACGTTGCTGGGACTATTGCTAGGTAATTAAATTCATGGCAGTTTAGCTTGTGCAGTATTGGGTCCCCGGGATGGGATGGGTATAGCAGCTTCTTCTTTCTCGGTTGGATCTGCATGTCAAATCTTCTATTAAATAATGGCAAAAGTCAAAATTATTTTGATTTGGTCTAATTTTCTTCTTTTCACTTTTTTTTTCTTCACTTGCCAGATTTCCAATTATCTCTGGAAACTTAAGATGACCTTTTTCAGTCCTCTGAGGGTGGTGGTGGCATCATTCTCTCTCTCTGGATTTGGCACAAATAAAACATTCCTTTAATGTTGGTCATTTAAAAATAAGCATTGCAAAGAAAATGTAAAATCACACGCATTCCCACTCATACCAGTTGGGCTGTTTTCCTGAAAAACCTCCGTTGTGAGAATTTCAAACCAGGTTTGTAACCCAGTGGGGAAATTGTGGGATCCACCACTTCTGCCCTGCAAAAGCAGCATCCACAGTAATTAAACATTAACTCTACCTTTTATTGAAAATAGCTGTCATCATTACTCTTTCCAGTTGGTATTTACTCTTTATCTCAGTTGGTATTTACACTGAAAGGTGATTTGGATCCTGCGATTTCACGTCAGCATGGGCAGTCTGCTTGAAATTACTTCTGGGTAATTCTGCTCCTGGTTTAGTGGCTGATGGAAGAGCTTATTTTCTACCTTCATGTGGTAAAATCGGCAAGAGCGGAGACTCAGCCATCTGAGCACAGCTTTAACTGGGTACTTCTTTAGGGAAATGTGGGTTTTGGCAGAGGAGGGTTGGCGGAGGCCCGGGGAAATGGAAACTCCAGCTCTGCAGCAGGGTGTTCTTTAGCCCTGTTTTCTCTGAACCATCCTCCAGCTGGCAAAATCTCCCTCCCTCTGCAGCCAGGGATGGTCAAGCGCAGGAACAACGGCTGGTTTTGGTTGCCTGGTGTCCCGTTGGCTTTGAAGTTGTGTTACTGTTGTCCCTCTCTTGTATGAAGCCTTACTGCACTGGTATTATGCTGCCTGAGGTTTGTGGATGGTTGGGGGCCAAAGGGTGAGAACACTCAAAAACTGGAAAAACAAAGCCCAAACCCCCAACTCTAGCCAAATAAAAATGGAGAGGGTTAGGAGAGTTGGGGAAATATGAGTCATAGCTGGATGTGCTGGGTTTAAGTTGCTTCTTAGGTGGCTTTAAAGGAAAATCACTGCATAAAATGGTTTCGTGGCCTGAAAAAAAAAGAACAAAATGAAAAAAATAGGAAAAAAAAAAAGGAAAAAAGAAAATAAAGGAGAAAAAGGAAAAAAATACATTTGATCATTCTTGGATTGCAGAAAAGTGAGAAGCGCTGATCAGCATCCTCATTTCCAGGGCTGTGTGAGCTCTGACCGTGTCATTAGATGGTTTCCAGTTCAGGGCTGGCCAATGTCCAGCTGGCAGGGAGCACAGCCGAAAGATCTCCTGCCTGTCTGTGAAAGGCTGTGTAGATGCACTGCATGCCTGTCAAGCGCACACTCCTTGCTTTACAGCACAGCTTGCTCTTTAAACAAGGAAAAAAAATTCTGAGAGACTAGAGGAAAAGCTCTGTCAAAACACAGCGTTTGAACCCTGTAGCAGAGGTCGTGGGTCCATGAGTCCTCTCCATAGCCCAAGCTCAGTCACATTTCTTGGGAAGGTTTAATTCCCATAATGAAGGGCTGAGGACTGGGGACGGCTCAGACGTGTATCTTTTAAGCAGTAGCAAATGAAACAGAGAAATAAAGTTATTTTCCAGATTCAGCAGTAATTATTGAGTACTTTCCATACCTTCTGCGCCCCTGTCCAAGTAGGAAAATTTCCTTTAAGTCTGGGAAACTTACATAGTGCAAGTTTCAGACTGTGTATCCTGGGGAATTTGTGATGATTATGTCCAAAAAAGAGGTGGTTGGTGGAATGGAGCTCCTGAAGCCTTCTGTAACATTTAGCCAGGCAGATGTGGAGAAACGGATGTTCTTGCAGACATGATGGGATTAGAGGCTGCAAAATCTGGCCTGATCTTGAGCTTCCTTTAGGATGAGAGGAAATGGCCTCAAGTTGCAGCAGGGGAGGTTTAGGTTGGATGTTAGGAAACACTTTACTGAAAGAGTGGTCAGGCTCTGGAACAGGCTGCCCAAGGAAGTGATGGAGTCACCATCCCTGAGGCGTTCAAAGAACGTGTAGACATGGCATTCCAGGACATGGTTTAGTAGGCATGGTGGTGTTAGGTTGATGGTTGGACTTGATGATCTTGGAGGTCTTTTCCAACTTTAAAGGTTCTATGATTCCTGAAGTTAGTGAGCAACATGGGAATGGGATGATATCTACGGGTATCTTCTGTCTGGCAGTCTTAAAAAAATACCAACTGAGTAGTTTTCACCGTGTGCCAGTGCTTGCCTCTTGTTCTATTTTGTATTTCTTTCTTACACGAGCACGCTGAGTTCTTGTGGGTAGAGGCCAGCGCTTCTGCAGTGATTTGCTGTGCATCTCCCCTCAACCGGGAGGCAGCTCTCAGGAGGGCGATCACCTTGCTTGGCTGCACCAGAGCCAGAAACATACTGGGTTTCTCAGATTTTGATTTTTAACCTGATCGGCAACAGTGGGAGTTGAATTATCTTCTCAAGGATAAGGCAGCTTCATGCACTGGCTGCGGCGCTGAGAGGGGCTGTGGCTGCCTGACCCTGAGACAACTCAGCTCCAGTGCCTGTGCTGAGAAGTCAGATCTTGTTCATCTGGACCTGGTTGTAGGCTCAGTTTAATTAATCTTTTCTTCAAAGCAGATTAAATTGCTTTGCAGGAAAAAAAAAATCCCCTTTGCATTTTTTTTCCAATAGCCAGCTGGGAAAAAAAGATAAATTAGGTGGATTCAGATGATTTTCACTTTTAAATCTCTATTCAAAAAACTCCTATCAGGTCTATCAGGTATGAATTAAGAGACTGTAGTATAGACTTTCATTTTTAATGATTCTGGTGTGACATGTCTTAGAGACGCAGTAATGGAAATAAAAATTTGCTTTACAACTCAGTAAGTGAAGAGAGATGAGTACAGCTCAGAACTGCTCCGTCTTTTCCCTGGAGAGGCCGTGTATAAAGAGTCAAAGCGCTGCTATTTCCATTTGGACCGTTTGTGTGTGCTCTCTGTCTGCTATGCCGAGAATGTCCTCTGCACCTGGGATGTGATGGATTTACTACACTTGTCTGGAGCCGGCGTTTCACGTGCTGGATGAAATTGTACATAGGGTTGTTTTTTTTTTTTTTTTTAATGTATGCACGTGAGGTGCGTGTGTGGAGTTCATACTGACCAGGACATCGAAAATTTTGGATGTTCCAAAAGTCTCGCACAAATTGCCAGCTCTCTCTTCTTGCACTCAGACAAAATTTCCAGACAGAAAAGAGAATCTCTGGGGGGAAATTCAGGGGGGAAATAACCTAGAACTGGAACTTGTTCAATGAATTTGGGCAGGGTGGATATTTTTGTTAAGTCTTGATCTGGGTAAAAATTGTTTTTCAAGTGAAATATTTCACCAAGTTTGTTAAATCTTTTCTTTAAATCTTTTTGAGAGCTGCAATATGAGAATGTTGCATTGAAAAGGGAGAATTTAGGGGTTTTTTTTTTAAAAACAGTGATCTTTTTTTTTCCCAGACTGAAGCTAGTTCTGATGGTCTCCAAACTGTATGGTCTAATTAATGTAATATTTGTTGATTTTTTTAACCCTGCAAATGTTTTGAATTTTATTTTTTCCATCTAATAGTTGAGGATATTAGAAATTAGAGGATATTCCTCTTTTCAAAACTGCTTTAAAATCCACTTAAAAAAAATCCAGGGAAAGTGCTGTCCACTGTTGTTTGCTGCAAGGAGGGATTCTACACGAGAGCTGCTTGCTATGAAAATTTGATTGCAGTTTAAGTTTCCATTTCCAGGTAACTTGCAAAGGGTTGATAGATGATTAGCAGATCTTTTGAATAGTAAAGATAATAGCCAGGCAGAAATTATGTCAATATTGTGCTAGCAGCAGCCAGCCATAACCACTTGCGATCCCTCCTATAGGCCATGCCTGGCCATAGATGATACAAATTGGCCAGATGTGTTGGCCAGATCTCTCAGTTCCTCTCGGCCATTTAATCACAGGAATCTGAGTTTGATCTTCACCCGTGTCTTCAGCTAATCCTCTTCCCTGCTCTTTCAGGCCGAGTTATTCAGAAATCTACTTTTTCATGCCGTACTCCCCTTCCTTAAGCTTTTTCAGTGGAGTTTGAGTCTGAAAGATGTGTTCATCCATGTGCTGGCTGAGAGGTGTTCCCCACCTCCGTCCTCCTGCAGAAGTTCTCTGCAGCAGCGGGAATACAGATGTGCTATGGGAGATCTCCAAGAAGTTGGCGAAGACTCTTTCCCCAAGCATCAAAACCCTGATGTGATGATTAATCCTTCTCGTGGAGGTCAGCAGTGCTGCTGGCTGTGCTCGGGTGCCCTGGGGGTACCCCCCATGCCAACCTCCCCTTGGGAAGGAAATGCTCCCAGGAGCCAGCCTGAGGCTTGTGAGAGCTAAAGATAAAAGTGCAAAAGTTCACAGTGGAAAAAGGACTTCTTGCATGACTAAAGGCTGTCTGCTGCTTGTAGTTTTCTACCGCGATAAATGGAGGGTGGGCTAATCTGGGGCAGGGATGGAGGAGGAGACGAGGGGGAATGTAGAAATGGGAGCCGGGACCATGACATCATTGTGTTTTCTTTCCTTGTGTTGATTAAAGCATGTGGCTGTGTTTGTCTGAAAACCTCATCGTAGGCTATGTAATTTGAGCTCAGTTTTAGAGATTTAGCATGTTTTAATACAATTTATCCATGTAATATTTTGCTATTTTTGTGAGACGCAGACAAAAAGTCAGTGCAGGAGCTTTATGTTGAGGGAATAATTCAAATTAATGTAACTATCTGTAGGTCTTAGTGGAAAGTCCTTTTTGTCAGCAATGAAAAAATACCAGCTAAGAGGGTTCACCCTGGCACTTTTAAAGTGACAGACCTGCATGCATCCCAAAGAATTTTAATCTCCCATTTGATTCAGCAGGGATTTTATGAGCCTGACAACTGTGCACGCTACGTGGGGCACGTGTTGAGGTCTCGACTGCTCCCCGTGCCAGAGCGTGGCTGAGTTTCAGGTTGGATAGAGATGGCCAGGGAGATGATAACAGGGCGTTGGGTTTTGAGTTGGCTGGGAAACACTTCTGAGGTGAGGTGTGTGCCACCGAGCTTGCTGCTGCATGAGGGACAAACTCTGCTTTCGGTTGCAAAAGCGTAACTTTGGCTGGTTTCCAAAACACAAGCATCTAATCTCACTGTGGCTTATTAACTTTAATGGAGTTTATTCTTATAATTTTTACAATGGTATAAGCAAGAGCAGAATTTGGCCAGTAGCCACTGTAGTGCTGCATTGGCAGGCAGAGTGAAATGTGCAGAAGCAAACGCATCACAGGGCAGTTTCAAGTTTGGCGATACCAAAACCCACGGTTACAGGTCCATGTTTCTCACTTTCCAGGATCTCTAGAAGGGAGCCATCCATCCCTGCTATGGACTCAGCCACATGTAGAAGCAGAGTCGGAGGCTTTATTCCCAATTCTTGTTCGTGCTTTCATACCAACTCTTTTGCCATCCCGAGCTGTGCACGCTGAGTTGATAAGATACGCTGCATTGTCAAGTGCTTCTTGATGAAACACATGCTTAGTCTGTCCAGGATGATAAAGACCAAATGAGAAGGATTGGGCAAAGCTGTCATCCCTCTGCAGAAAGCCAGCGCGTGACCGCTGGCTCGTGATGGCACTTTCTGACTCCAGCTGCAGAGGCAGCAGTTTGGGCTTTCAGAAGAGATGTAGATGAGGTTTTTGGCAAGAAAGATTTTCTCCCTGGTGCCATCCTCCTAAATTTCCCCTTTCAAACACAGATCAAAGTGGTTTAAAGATGTGATGAGGTATGAAGCTGTACTTGTAGCTGTAGTAGAGAAGGCGGTTGTCTATGTACGTGAGAGCAAGTGAAGGTAAGGACGTGGCCATGCACATAATTTCCTAATGATTTGTGTGGCTATTTATGCATTAATTTCATTGCCAGTGCAGTCTCAGTAGCATTGTCTCTCTTCTTTCCTTGTTGCTGGCAGTGGCCTCCACCAAATGCTGTGGAGGGAGGCGCAGAAAGCAGATGTGTGGGTTGTGATCCCTCTGCCCCATACCTTACTGTAGGGCCTTTTTTGATTTCTTACACTTCAAAGCCTGGCTTAAGCCCTGAATACAACCTTTAATACACATTCAAGAGATGTTTAATCATTAGCTGTAACTCTGCTTAGTCTCGTTATCTGTATGAATACCCAGTAGTATCATACAGTACTATCAAATTGAACATATATTTAATTAGCTCGTGCTTTATATTTGATCTGATGAGTTTTAATCCAGCAGATGCTTTTAGCTGATCAGTGTTTTTGACTTGGATGTGGTCTCCTTCTCTTACTGCAAATACTCAATGAACATATTGTAATCCATGCATACATGGACAACAGGGATGTGCTTTTTGGGTGCACGTCACGTGGAGAGCAAGCGGAGGCACCTGTAAGAGTGGGCCTTGGCTGCTCTCTGGGCTGTGTTTAACTGGTAGCCTCGCTCTTGGAAGAGATTTCCTTTATTTGGCAGTATCTGCTCTTTCATACAGTTCCAATTTGTTTTCAACACAGGCTGAATGTAATTGAATGGCCTCTTTTATTTCTATGTAAAAAAATGTCTGGTTTACATGCCTCCTGAGGATTAGACAGTGAATTAAAAGCAAGTGGTTTTAGAGAATCACAAATAATGCTTTAACCTTCCTCCCCACTGAAACCGATGAATGATTTACTAAATAAACAGATTTTTTCGTGTATGCGTTGGGCTGACCCCCTCCAGACCGCGGCTGGACCCCGGTGGCGTGTGGAAGTTACTGTGTGTTTGCCAGCAGTAGCGTTCATCCTCCCTAGTGATGGGAGTTGCCGAATTACTTCACACATGGGTCACCCGGTCATCTGGGTCGGTTTTATCTTAAGTTGCATAAAGAGTTTAGAACAAGACTGTTCCTCTGTGGCTCTTTGACTATTTTTAGTTAATCTCTGTGACTTCCCTACAGCTCTGTTCCCCCTAATGCAGCTTATACTAATAGGCAAAGACAGTCACTGGGGACGTTAATGACTTGTCTGTTGAGGTCTGTCACTTGCTGGTGACTTATGTAGTCAGGTTGTTGTTTTTCTCCCCGGAGCATTTCAAATTCCTTTATCTGAGCCTCTCTCTCTTGTCTCATTGGGATTGCTATAGAGACTTCAGTTGCAGGTGCACTTCATGAAACATGGAGTACTCTGCATAGTTGGGTGGGGTGTTGCTTTACCTCCTCACACATGCTTTGTAGAGCCACTTCTTGAGCAGAATTAAAAAAACCTTGCTTCTCTGGTATCCAGGGACTCTGTTAGGAGAGAATCAAGCATGTCTTGTGTTGTGGGAGTTTAAGTCTCTATGGATTATATGGTAGGTGACAAAAATATTGTGAAGAGGAGAGGTGCTGACAGTTTGGATAATGTAAGTCTTGTAGCTCCTGTGTTACTGCATTTCTCTTAAAGGATTTGTCAATGATGCCCAGACTTTTGGACGATTCTGCTTCAGGTTTTCCTTTTACATTAACCGTCACAACGTGCCATTTGGGAGAGCATCTTGGGAAGAGCTGGGGGGTGCTGTAACTCACTTGCCCTTAAACGTGCTGGATTTTCTGAATGGATAATGCTGATTTTGGTGTGGTTTTTTTTTTTTTTTTAAAGAAGTCATGGGTACTTGTCAGAGAGGTTTCCTTCATGTTAGGAAGAGCTCAGGCACCTGTCAGATGCTGCACAACATTGTCATAGGTGAGCAGATGACTGCCTGATATCTGTTTTCAGTCTCTGTTGCCACAGTAACTTACGATCCTGCTGCCCACTTAACACCACTTAATTTGACTGCAAAGACCAGGCCTTCGAGGAGAGACTGTCAGCTGTGCTTACAAGTTGAAATTGGGAGAGTGTTGATGAGAACTTCACCTACTGTCCAACCCAGTGAGAAGATACTCAGCCTGTGGTCCATAACTATGGTATATTTTACAACTTTATAGACCTGCAGCAAAGCCAGCTCTCTTCCTCATGGCTCTGATACCCAGATTAAGTGGCTCCACTTATGGTTCAACAATTCTGTGTATTCTGTGTAGTCTGTTCAAGTTGTAGCTTGATGTCTCCTAGTAGTACAAATCATGTAACTAATTTCTGTCACATAAGGCCTAATTTTTCTTTCCTCCTGGAAAGACAGTGGAAAAAAAAAGTTGAACTGATATAGAATTGGTAAAAATGGAATACAGAGCTATTGCTCTGAACTGTGTTCAGTTTTGGGCCCCTCACTGCAAGAAAGACATTGAGGCCCTGGAACGCGTTCAGAGGAGGGCTACGAGGCTGGTGAGGGGTCTAGAGCACAGGCCTTATGAGGAGCGGCTGAGGGAGCTGGGATT